>OVBI01001409.1:0-34996 GCA_900406495.1 Sisymbrium altissimum | reverse complement strand
AGGACGGCCACGGACACTGTTACGGAGGAAGACTAACGCTCGCCGGTCAGAGTCTAGATCTGAAGTCACCGCCGCGAGGTAGAGGAAGAAGATGGAGAAGAAGACGGAGAGAGATGGCTTCCTCATCTTCTCCGGAATTGTCAAGAAGTAGTAATGAAATGCTTTTCGTCACCTCGAGAGACAGAGACAGAGATGGTGTGAATTGGATGAAAGGCTTCTGTTTTTTTTACTACATGGGGTTCTTCCTCTCTCTCTCTCTCTAAAGCCGGCCGAAGAAAGAGAAAGTGACCATATAATTGCCATAAACTCCGAAGAAGAAGAAGAAAGTGAAAAAGCAAAAGTTACTGGTCGGAATATTTCCCTTTAGACAAAAAGTTAAGTGAATCTTATGTATTAAATATGACAGCTAAATTACGGAACTAGTTTACCAAAACAATTAGATATGACAGCTAACAGCTTCCCACAGAGAGCAAAACATATATATTTCGTAAATAAGTATAATTTTAAAACATAAAAATATAGAGCTATAAAATTAGATTTACTTAATTACTCTTTGTTTAGTCATTCGTTAAACAAAGAGTAAAACTGTGTAACGAACTAACGATCACAGNATTTTTTTTTTTTTTTTGGGGGGGGGGGGGGGAATTTTGATCGTGTAAAAGAATTGAAAAACAAAGAGCATTGAATCAAACAAAAAATGGCATGACAATTGTAATACAGTGGTATTTATCAGAAGCAGGCTTAAAAGTTTACAATCAAATCGAAATAAACCAGTACATCCAGAACTTTAATCTGGAAAGTAATATATTAAGGTGAAAAATAAAAAAGTGAAGTTCTGGCACAGACTGTTATGTAATCTTTCGCACGGGTGGGGCATCTCCATCACAAGTTTTTAAGTGACACATGTGGATCCCATGCTTCTACAAAATTTGTTTAAAGAAAAGTAATACAATAACAAATTATATCACAAGTTATTGTTTATTTGCTAACTGCGTCTGCTTTTAGACGATAATCAGTACATATATTTAATAATTTGTGTATAAGAAAATTAAATTTTACTAACAATGCATAACCCGACATTACATTTCAGTTTTATAAAACACTATATCCACATTATGCAGACAGGATGGATGTCGTAATCTAATCTCTTGGCTACTCACAAGCCAAAAGCGATTTGCCGTACAGTCAGTACATATTTTTGTTTTAGCATACGTCTCCACATAGTTTTTTATCGAACATAAGCAAAGCAAATGATTACAAACATAAGAAAACAAAACTTTAGTCCACCTGGCTACATACAAGCTAGTATTAATACGTACACATTTTCTTCTGTTAGAATCCTATGCATAATATTCGAATAAGTTTATATTTAAATTTAAATTCTCCTTCATTTTTGTGTGTTTTGTTTGTTGGTTACGACGTTTCAGTGAAGTCGGGTATCAAAATCATGGTTTAGAAGGAAAAAAGGTAAACTGCTGCTGCAACTCAGAATCGACTGGCCAACTTTGAAGTACACAAAATAAAATGTGGTTGTTTCCAATCTCAATTAACAAAAGGAAGATTGATCTTTGTTTCTAATCGCCGTAATTGTAAAGTGATAATCTACTAAGTTATTAACCGCACCCACCTTGCTTCTTCTTTTTTTCATTGTTATATTTGCGGTTACTATAATCCAAAATGTTTTACGTACACCATATTATAACAGGAGAGAACTTTAAATATATATCACGTCTGTTGCAAATAGCAAGCATGTGTCATTAATTATTGATCTATGATTTGTTACAAACTATGACAGATGTTTGTCTATGTTGCTCTTGTTTTATCTTAGTAGGTAGCTTAAATTATTACTGCATAATGCCAAATATTGTGAAATGAAATCTCTAGTTAATTAACGTGATTAGCAAAAAAAAAAAGAGAGTGAAATCTCTAGTTTGTGGCCAAGTTGAGGTGTTTGTGTACCGTAGTGACTTCTCTATAGTTATGGATCTATATGAAGTTCTCTAAAAGACTAAGACTATTGGGCTTGTCCCTTACTATCAAGTGTAAACTTGACAACTGAAGCTCATATCATGCTATCACCGCTTTGAAAATTTAATGGATATGTATATAGTTGTTAACTTCGATATCCAATGAAGAGATATATAATTAATCTCTTATCACAAGAGTAATTAAGTCACATATATTCAATAACAATATCACCCACCAAATCTGTTTATTGTATATATATTACTATTATGAATCAAATCAATGATACAAAAAAGAAAGAAAAATGCAATAAATATTTTTAAAGCAATTAAGAATCCCAGTCGAAACAAGTAAGACCGCTTCCATCACGTTTAGCACGACAAGGGCCCGGCTCAAAAATGTCCCAAATGCATGTTCTGCAGACTCCAATCTTACTTCTTGGGTTGTCATCCCTATCTACCCGAAAAATAGCAAAGGTTGCACTATGTCCAGGCCAGTTGAAAGTGCAAGTATATCTTGTCGTCTTACGGAGGTTGACACGAAAACTGAATTCAAAGCTATCCTCAAATTGGAGGGCTCTTATCCCAAAATCTTTCCCTTTGTTTCTGCAATGCAAAATCAATGTTGCCTTTGTGTTAATTCTATTAATAATCACGACATGTTTAGGTGCAAACGGTAATAGTCCGTCGGTGGACGAACAATTTACAAAAGATGACGACGTTTTGAGGATAATTAGTAATGAGAATATCACGAAAATGAAATGATAATTTGTTAAGGAAGACATGGATATGGATTTTAAGGGTTTGCGACATACTATTTTATTTTTGTTCTGAAACAGGTATATATAGATAGATTAAGGTTTTTTTTTGTCCAAAAAAGAAAGACAGATTAAGAATTTAAAATCCACATGTTTTAATTTGTTGTATCGACTTACTTACAAGTGGATGTTTAAAATCTAAACATGCATCTTCATTAATAGTGCTATTGTTAATTACATACTAAATAAATTATATTTTTAGAGTTCTTTAGTTAGTTATGACTCAAAGCAAAAAATGGTAGAAATCTCAAATCGTCTTTTACGATACTTTAATAAAATATGTTGTTAAAACTCTGTTTCTTGTCAGTTAATAATTTAGTTAGTGGAAGAAAGCGTTTTGTATTATTTGTGGCCAAGTAAGTGGGGGATGTTTTTAGACATGTAGTTTCCTTTTTGGATAAATTTGTGATATCCCCATTAGTTATGGATCTAAATGAAATACATAGAAACTATTGGGGCTGAAATGTAGATTCTTTTTTAACTTTACCCTTTTGGTCGTTCACTTGAGAATCTTATTACCCTAAGAATCGTTTCAACTCGAGGCTTCACTCTACCTCTTGAACTCGATTCGACACTTTTCAATCTCCATCCACACTTCCGACCGCCGTCTATCCAGTTTACATTTTGGCTGCAAAACATGAGGTATCTGTTCGGGTGTTTGAGGTTTTTTTGGGTGTATGTTCTGCTTAATCCACAAAACGTTTGGCGTGAGTTATGATTGTAGATATTGAAATCCGTGATCTTTTAGTTAGTTTACTAATGGGTTTTGCATTAGAAGACACTTTCATGTTCTTTTAGTGTTCAAGAGTTAAGCTCCACGAAGAAAGTTGTTTGTCATTTGATAACTTTTGTGGCAACACATTATGATTACAAGTATTGTTTTTTGTCTTGTACACAGTCATAACCCGGAGGTTCTTTGGGCTCAGCGTTCTGATAAGGTTTACCTAACAGTTGCCTTACCTGATGCAAAGGATATTTCAGTCAAATGTGAGCCTCAGGGACTGTTTACTTTCTCTGCTCTTGGTTCACAAGGCAAGCTCTTTGAATTCAGCTTGGAGCTGTATGGGAATATTGTGTCAGTAAGTGTCATTTCTCCCTTTGAAGGATAAGAAATAGCAGCAATTGCCCAAAGCTCGCCTCTTGGTATCAAGATTAAACTAGATAACTGAAGCTCCGAGCAAGCTATCACTGCTTTCAGTTTTTAATTTTTTTATACGTAAATACAGTTGCCACATTTGATAGTTACACCTGATGTTTTTGGAAGTCTTAGACATGTGCTCTAGGTGTAGAGATTCTTTTCTTTTTGGTATCTACACATACTTGTTTTCTCAAGTGTGCTATGTTATGTATGATGCAGGAATGTAGAAAGAATGTTGGGCTAAGGAACATCATATTTTCGATTCAGAAAGAAGAGAGAAGCTGGTGGCCACGAATTCTGAAATCAGAAGAGAAACCTGCACCTTACATTAAAGTCGACTGGAATAAATGGTGTGATGAGGATGAGGAGGCCAACTGTAAGTCGTACAAACTTATTCTTCAATCCAATTCTAAATCTTCACATATATATTTACTTGTTCCCTCGCCCAACTTGCCCTGTCTCTTTTAAGTAGATTTGCACCAATCCTGCATACAATAGATCTTAGTTTTGTCTAATCTCGTTTGAGAAAGACATAGACAAATCTCAAGTTTTCTGATCTCCTTCGTCATAAATTGTTTCTAACTGTAAGACTCTTTTTCTTCTTCTTTTCAGCTGAAACAGCCTCCGATGATGAGAGTGCAGTAAGCGTTTTGTCATAGTTGTTTGTTTGTTTCTATTGTTTTGTAGCTAAGCCACTCTGATTGATTGTTTTCCCTCTTTGTTTCCATAGTTTGTTGATCAAGATTGTGAAAGCAGCGATGACGATGGATTGCTCTGTAAGTCTCAACACCCTTAATCTTCTTACCTGCAAGTAGAGACTAACTGAAGATTGATGGATCGTTGTGATTCAGACCAAAGTTTTAGGGGCATTAGCATTGCTCTTTACAAACCTTTTTTGATTGATCTTACCTAAAACGTTATAATGTATTTGATCAGATCTTCCAGATCTGGAAAAGGCAAGAAACAACTAGCTAACCATCAACAACCAACCAACCTGTTTCGGAAGCTGGAGAAAAGCTAAACAGTTAAGAAGGGAAGCAAACCGAAGACTTAGTTCCTGCAGTGTACTCGGGTTTACCTCTGATTTTTAGGTTTCTTAGGGGAATCAGCTTTAGTTGTCTCTGATATAGATTTCAAGTTCCTCTGTCTGAATTTGTCCTTATATTTGGTATGTTTGGTTCGCATCATATCCTTTTTCTAGGTTTGGTCCGATAAGGGTTCGGTATGTGAACTCTACCAAGAGTAGGTAATGTAAGGACTGGCCTCTCACACCAATCAATTGCTATGTCTTTTTAAACGGTTCAGGTTCATTATTAGCTCTAACTAATGTGTGAAACTTGTGCGTGAATATTTTATTGATTAAATTTATCCAACATGACATAGCTTTACACTAATTCGCATGTTTAAAAGTTGGCTTTCTCCATTATTATTATACCACGAAGTTATAAGTAAGAAGCGTGGCGCGACCCACCAAAACAAAATATGTACTTTAAGTAGGAGGATTCACTTGAATAAGAAAAAATGAACCTTACATTTAGGTTGTGGAAGGTCGCGTCAATGCAATAGTAATATTAATCGGTCAGGAAAATTCTTGAAGATGACGATCACTGACTGAGTGACTGGTTAGACGATCCTAGAAGTAATCAATGGTGTTGAAGTGATGACACCTGAAACTGAGAGAACATATATCTCCATATATATAGCCTCTATGGCATTATCTGTTTTCAGTCCATATAACAAGATCATCCAGTTTTAGTCCATTTTTTCTTTGCTTTTGGAATACGTGTGAATATGATACATAATTCTTGCCGTCATTTGGGCTTTGGCTACATCAGGCATTAACCGAGAGAACAAAAAACAAAATCTCATAAATGCTCGTGTGATTGTCTATTTAATTTTGTATCATATGGGTAGATCAGATCTATTTCCACCGACAGGAGACAAACCATTGGACGGCATATGCATCTACGAATGCTTGGATTTGACGGACGTTGGAAGTCGTGAAGAAAGCTAATAGTCACCTGATGAAAATATTTTGTATTGTTGTTTAGGCAATTCATCTTTAAAATAACCATATAGCAAACGTACTTTTAAAGGATTTAGCAAATTCACCCAAAGAAATGACCAGATCTGTCCTAGTTGCACAAATAACAAAGGCCTTTTACTTTTGTTGTTGCTTGTTAAGTGTCTTGTTAGAAGTGTTGATTTTTTATGACAAAAGTAAGGACTCTCTTTCTCCTCTGAAAACACTAAAAATTGATATCTTGTAACAAAGCAAGTTACATGAGATGGTAAAATGGACACTACTATGATTAAATGGACAGTTACTATTCATGTTAGTGGCCTAAAAGAGCATGGAATATTCTTTAGTCACATAGTTTATCATATTATAGTTGGGCTTCTTATTACACACGTTTGATTAATCCTTGTTAAGGTGAATATTGTGAGACTTTATAAAATGTTAAGGTTAACTGGTTTGAAATTTCAATATTTGGTGCCCAAAACATCAACGAACAGGATATGACAGTGTTTTTTCTTCCCACTGTCTACATATATAATTACTGCTAAACATCTCACATGGCAACTAACGTTTATCATGTTAATAAGGCAAATAGTCAATACAGAATTCAATATATCATCTTTCAACTAATCACGAAGACATGTTTAATGTCCCCAAGCAAAATTCATTGGTGAAATTAGTTGTATATTTTTTTTTGTACATGCAGTTGGTATAAAGTTTTGAACCATAAATTTTATGAATCCTATATAGGGATCTGTCATCTCTTTATTCACCATTAATTATCTATCACTTGTTTGAATAAAATAGTAGTAGTATAATACTAATATCTGAAGAAGGCAGCCTACAAGGGGGACGTGGATCTCATAATCCTTCACCTACTTTGTTTACCAAACAAATCTCTCAAAATGTTTGTGTGGCACAGTTTGATACTCACTCTAAAAGACGTCGTCGTTTTGAAGGAAAAACCCTTCAATTGTGAATCTCACCAACCCCACTGTGGGATCCCACCCACCAATCCCGCTTCCTCCTCTCGCCTCATGGTACACACACCAACTCTCCTCCCACATTTCACGTTTTAATTCCGTAAATAACCTTCTGATCTCTTAAATATACGATAATTCACCATTTTAAGAATTGTTCCAAGTTATTCTTTATATCTAAAACAGCTGAGAAATTGAGTGCCACGCCATGCAGCCAATACATTTGTTTTACTATAAAAACCTGTATAATTGTCAAAAGTAGTACAAGATTGACCATGGCCATTAATTTTTTAAAAAAATATTCAAGCTAAAAATTAGACCAAAGTTAAAACGTGTTGGATACGTATAATAGTATTATATACTATGTTTTCATAATCCAAAAAATTGATATTATTATACACTAATATACAGGTGCGTCACGTAAATTATTATGAAAAAGAATTATAATCAGCCACCACACGGAGAGTGAGAGAGAGAGAGGATATTAGAAATTGTTGATGCTATAAATAAGCTAAGAGAGGGGCACTCTCCATCGTCGCACTCTCTTCCCCATCCATCCATCCATTCATCTCCCTTCTCTCCGATTATAACTCCGTCAGGTACGCGTTTCCATGGACTATTCCTGTCTTTCCCTTTCTTTTATAGCTTTCCTCGCTTTTCATTTTGTTTCCTCTCTCTCGGACCATCACCTCCACCACCCCACTTGAATTTACATATTTCGTATTCTTGATTCTTAGATCTACTCTGGTGAGTGAGTTTTTTATGAATCATAGATCTGAATATTTGATGTTTTCCAGATTAGTGGATCTGGCTGGTAGTAGTTATGATTTCTGACTGACTGACACCTTTTGTCACCATCATTTCATCATCTCCAAATGATTGTTTGGTTTCTGGATTTTTCTGCATTCGAGCCTCTTTATAATATCTATTATTACGGAAGTTGTTTTGTTTGTTAAGATCGTATAATAAAACTCGTTACGACTCTGCTTTTTAACTGTACTATCTCCTTTAACTCAGCAAATACGACAAAAAGCTGTTACTTTTTTGTTTTTCTCTTTCCATGAGTAGAATAGAATGTTAAACTCGTCACTTACGATTTGTACTTTACGCAGTACAAGACGTGTTCTGTTTTCTTCTTTAATATAATTATTATGCTTGATTTTTGTGGCTGATTTTTCCTTTTTTTTTTTGTTTGTTCGTTTGAATGTAGTAAAAAAAACAGAGAAAATAAAAAATGGCATCCCACATTGTTGGATATCCTCGTATGGGACCTAAGAGAGAGCTCAAGTTCGCCTTGGAATCTTTCTGGGATGGCAAGACCACTGCCGAGGATTTGCAGAAGGTCTCCGCTGATCTCAGGTCCGACATCTGGAAACAGATGTCTTCTGCTGGGATTAAGTACATCCCAAGCAACACTTTTGCTTACTACGACCAGGTGCTCGACACCACCGCCATGCTCGGTGCTGTTCCTCCCAGGTACGGTTGGACCACTGGCGAGATTGGTTTTGATGTTTACTTCTCCATGGCCAGAGGTAACGCCTCCGTTCCAGCCATGGAAATGACCAAGTGGTTTGACACCAACTAGTGAGTTTCTACTACTCTTTTTGTCTTGTGAATTGTGTGTGACATATTGCTATTCTTTGTGCCTTGTGTGGTTAAAGTACCTTGTCTCTGTTTTGTTTGTTTGTTGCAGCCATTACATCGTCCCAGAGTTGGGCCCTGAAATTAAATTTTCTTACGCATCTCACAAGGCTGTCAATGAGTACAAGGAGGCCAAAGCTGTACGATATCCCCATTTGAACATTAGGCTTCTTTGTTTTTTTTGGCTTCTGCTATTGAAAACTCTAACATGATGATAATGCGGTTTTGTTTATGCAGCTCGGTGTTGACACCGTCCCTGTACTTGTTGGACCTGTCTCTTACTTGCTTCTTTCCAAGCTTGCAAAGGGTGTTGACAAGTCATTCGATCTTCTCTCCCTTCTCCCCAAAATCCTCCCAATCTACAAGTAAGTGGTTACTCTTTCGAACTTCTCTCATCTGCTATATTTGACGCTATGAAATGTGTTTCTGACATGCCTCTGGAATGATGAATCTCTGCTCAGGGAAGTCATTGCGGAGCTTAAGGCAGCTGGTGCCACCTGGATTCAGTTTGATGAACCTCTTTTTGTCATGGATCTCGAGGGTCACAAACTCCAGGCTTTTAGCGGTGCCTATGCTGAGCTTGAATCAACTCTCTCTGGTCTGAATGTTCTTGTCGAGACCTACTTCGCTGATGTCCCTGCTGAAGCATACAAGACCCTTACTTCCTTGAAGGGTGTGACTGCCTTTGGGTTTGATTTGATTCGTGGCACCAAGACCATTGACTTGATCAAGGCTGGTTTCCCCCAGGGCAAGTACCTATTTGCTGGTGTTGTTGACGGAAGGAACATCTGGGCCAATGACCTCGCTGCCTCTCTTATCACCTTGCAGTCACTTGAGGGTGTTGTTGGTAAAGGTATTATAGTTTTCCAAAATCATCTACGTCATTTCGCTCTCTACTTATTGTGGCTTACTCAATTAGAAGTGTTTTTTTTTGTTATCTTTCTTTAACTCGCTGGTTATATTCTTTTTGCATTCGTGCAGACAAGCTTGTGGTCTCAACCTCTTGCTCTCTTCTCCACACCGCCGTTGACCTTGTTAACGAGACTAAGCTCGATGATGAAATTAAGTCGTGGTTAGCTTTTGCCGCCCAGAAGGTTGTTGAAGTTGACGCTTTGGCTAAGGCTTTGGCCGGTCAGACGAATGAGGTACTGCATTTGCAAACATGTATCTCTAGTGCAACCTTAATTTGGAAAACACTACAACTCTCTAATATTTCTCTCTTTCAGGGTTTCTTCTCTGCTAACGCTGAGGCTTTGTCTTCGAGGAGATCTTCCCCAAGAGTCACCAACGAGTCTGTTCAGAAGGCTGTAAGTTCTTGCGATAGACTCAAGCTTTATTCACATTCAGTGTCTTTCATAAGATGATGTCTGTATTGAATATTGATGATTTGTAATTCTTGTTATCCCAGGCTGCTGCTTTGAAGGGATCAGACCACCGCCGTACAACTGAAGTTAGCGCAAGGCTAGATGCTCAGCAGAAGAAGCTCAACCTTCCCATCCTCCCAACCACAACCATTGGATCCTTCCCACAGACCGTGGAACTCAGGAGGGTTCGCCGTGAATACAAGGCCAAGAAGTTAGTTTCTTGAGCAGAATCCTTTTGACATTGATCATTTAGCAAGTTGATTATGATGCTAACTGGAAGCCCTTGATCTCTCTTTTACTAGAATCTCTGAGGAGGATTACGTCAAGGCCATCAAGGAAGAAATCAAGAAAGTTGTTGACATCCAAGAGGATCTTGACATCGATGTTCTTGTCCACGGAGAGCCTGAGGTGAGTTTATAAAACATCTGCCGAACCTATAATCTAATCACGATGTTCTGTTTCTAACTCAAGGATTAATTTAACATCATTGTAGAGAAACGACATGGTTGAGTACTTTGGAGAGCAATTGTCAGGTTTCGCATTCACAGCAAACGGATGGGTGCAATCCTATGGATCTCGTTGTGTGAAGCCACCGATCATCTACGGTGACGTGAGCCGTCCCAAGCCAATGACAGTCTTCTGGTCCTCAACAGCTCAGAGCATGACCAAACGTCCCATGAAGGGTATGCTTACAGGCCCAGTCACAATTCTCAACTGGTCCTTCGTCAGAAACGACCAGCCCAGGCACGAGACCTGTTACCAGATTGCTTTGGCGATCAAAGACGAAGTGGAAGACCTCGAGAAGGGTGGTATTGGAGTCATTCAGATCGATGAAGCCGCGCTTAGAGAAGGATTGCCTCTTAGGAAAGCCGAACACTCTTTCTACTTGGACTGGGCTGTTCACTCTTTCAGAATCACCAACTGTGGCGTCCAAGACAGCACTCAGGTAAACACTTGTACACTTATCAGATCTAAACGAGTGATGAATGTTTCTGTAACTAACTTCTAATGGGTTCTTTTGTCTTTCCCCAGATTCACACTCACATGTGCTACTCAAACTTCAACGACATCATTCACTCCATCATCGATATGGATGCTGATGTTATCACCATTGAGAACTCTCGATCAGACGAGAAGCTTCTCTCGGTGTTCCGTGAAGGAGTGAAGTACGGTGCAGGTATCGGGCCTGGTGTTTACGACATCCACTCTCCGAGAATACCATCCACAGATGAAATTGCAGACAGGATCAACAAAATGCTTGCAGTTCTCGAGCAGAACATCTTGTGGGTTAACCCTGACTGTGGTCTGAAGACAAGGAAGTACACAGAGGTTAAGCCAGCACTAAAGAACATGGTTGATGCGGCCAAGCTTATCCGCTCCCAGCTCGCTAGTGCCAAGTGAAGAGCTTGAAGATATTATATATTTTATTTCCGGGATTTTTCTTCATGGTTTGTGTTTGTTTGATTTCAATAACTTTTCTTCCAAGAAAAAATTCGTAGCCAAAATTAGGTTTTGATGAAATGTTTCTCTCTCTTTCGTTGAAGAGGATTTATCTTATATATTTCTTTTGCAATGTTATATGTACGTATCTTTGTCTTCTTTGATGAGATATGTATATGTTTCTTTGGCCACTTGAATGAGAATGGTAACTTATATCCTATCCAGAGCCCAACAAAAGCAAAAGTTTTAGAATACGAATATCAAAGAATTAAGAATTCAGCGGTAGTACGAAAAGATTGATTTGATACCATGAAAAGTGTAAAGCCCAAAGGTGTACACTAGATTCGGGCACATAGTGGTTGTGTAGACTTGACGTGGAATAAGCTTGTTTTATGCTCAATTCTGAACCGAAACTCAAACTAACATTCCGAGCTGATAAGGGCTAATGGAGTGTATGATATTCTTGCTATCTAAGGCATTAGTAATACAAATGAATTGATAGATATAAGATTTTTTTTCTATGAAAATGTTGGAGGTGAGCTACTGTTGCAACAAATATTCGCAATGATTCTTAAGTGAAATGCATTTTGTAATTTTGGATTTAACATAGCAGGGATGGATGAAATGAAGTTATTTGATGAGATAAATGCAAAATTATGAATTTGTTTGATAAATATACTTTAGAGTTTTCTTAGGCCAGGAAACTCTCTCTTTCAGTTAGCAAAGTTCAACACATTCTCTCACCGAGGCGAGAAGCTCCGTGACGTGGACATATGGTTGGCAAGAGAAGGAATGAGGTCCAATAACAGATATCCACGTCATCTGACTTTTGTCACGATAGCTGACGCGTCACGTAATGCCTTTGATTTAGCCTCTTCTATGATTTAGCATCTGTAGAATTTTCGTTTACGATTTTGTCCCTCGAATTTTCACCTCTTTCTGATAAATGATTTAATAATTCAAATCAATAAAAAAAAAAACGAAAATGTTTTGCAGAAAAAGTCTGAAATTTGTTATTAATCGAATATTTGAAAGGCTAAAAACAAAAGAGCATAATTTCTTATTTTTCCTAAAAAGAGGTCGAGAGAAGTATCCTCAGTTTCAGACATGTTACGACTGTGCGTACGACCTCGTCTCACTCTGACCTGTCGCACGTGTCGCCACGTGTCATGAAGAGGAGCGTTTCTTTCCGAAAGCAAACCAGTTTAGGTGGCTGGAGTGGAGAGAGAGACGAGAGATATGACTTCATCTCTTTGTCCGTCCGAGTCTTTAGCACGTCACAAAAACTTCAAAAGGGCTTTATCGTCATCTTAAATAATCGAACTCAAAATTACCGAGTTACCCTTTCTCTCGGAGATCTCTCCTCTCCCCTATTCTCTCTCTCTCATTGATAAACTCTTAATTGTTTTTACGCCTCTGCTTCTATATGGAGAGAGTATATTCTCTGTTTGATTCGCTTCTCACACATTGAAATTTTCACAGAAGATTCCATTGTGCTCATTGATCCTCTCTTATCTCTGTGTAATAAATACCTGTCTTTGATCGGCTTCTCTCTTGTTTTTTTAAAAAATCACCGGAGTTCGATTTCAGGTAACGGAAATTAGTTATTTTTTTTGTTTTTGGATTAATTTAAACTCAATGGCAGTTTGTGATTTCACACCAAAACATAAAACAGCATTAAAAACGGTTTCTTTACTTGTCTCTCTCTCTCTCTCTTTTGTTTGTGTGATGGAAATGAGAAGATTTATCTGATTAAACTGTTGATTTTGAGTGGTGGGTTCTTCCAAAAGTGGCATTCTTTTCCGTGATTTCTGGATTTTCTCTCGCCTTTTGGGAATAATTCTGAGTTTTCTGTGGAGGTAATTGGCGGTTTTATCGCGTCTTTGGGGATCGAGTTTATCTCTTGTGTCATTCTCGATTTGTGTGCTTTCTGTCAGCTTATCTATGAATGAATGACTTCTTTATTAGTATGCGCACCAAATGCTTCAAAATGACTTATTTTTCTTTTATAATCTGATAAGAGATGTAAGTTCATTGTTCTTCTGGTTAAGAAAGGTGCGATCTTTTTCCCGGGATTTCTCTTTAGGATTTAATGTAGCACACCTCTTTAGTCTTGTTTTAGTAACACTAAACGAGATTCTTTGCTTTGTGGTTGGTGCAAATATTACTCGCTTAAAGCTCCGTTTTTTTTTTCCTCTTTAGAAAAAGGAGATATGCTTTCCGTAACTCATTTTAACTTGTTTATTCGTTCTTGTTTATACTTCTCGCAGAAGATATATGAATGTTAGTTATCCATTATAATTTACAATCTTCTTGCCTTTTATGATCAGGAGTTTTCTGCGCCCTTATCAAGTGATTGTCAAGATTTAAGTACACCAACCGTTTGCTTCGGAAATCTGCGTGATTTGTTTGACTCACTTTCAAGATGAAATATCAGCTCTACCATGTGTTTAATAGATGGCATTGAACTCCGTAGAGTGCAATACAAATCCTTTAAGTCTTACTCTTTGAAGGTAGTTGGTCTAGACATAACATTTGTGGCGAACAAAGGTCTTAGTGAGAATTCTTAACCGTCTAGAAATATGGAAGTGTCAGTCTCTCCTCAAACCCTGAAGATGAAGTTGCAAACTCCTCGTAAGAGCTCGCTTTCCGGAGCTAAGAAAGATTTGTGGGTTGCTATACGGGAAGGGTCATTGCTTGATGTGGAATCAGCACTCAACATTCTCAAGAAGAGCGGTGGCAATCTAAATTTAAGGAATGCCTATGGTCTGACTCCTCTGCATATTGCAATATGGAGAAACCACATTCCTATTGCTAGGAGACTGCTTGCTGCTGGCGCTGATCCTGATGCTAGGGTTCGTGACCTACCCTCTACTTTTGTCTTCGTAGATATGATCATTTGTATCTTCAGTTTATAATATGGAATCTAGAAGTTCCATCATTGTAGTTACTCCTTTCTATTTGCTTCAGGATGGAGAATCTGGGTGGAGTAGTCTTCATAGAGCTTTGCATTTTGGCCATCTCGCGGTGGCTAGTGTACTTATTGACTCAGGTGCTTCTTTTACTCTAGAAGACATAAAATCGCGAACACCGGTTGACTTGGTCTCAGGCCCAGTGGCTCAGGTCATTGGTGAGCAGCATAATTCAGGTGACTAATCTCTTTTCAACCTTGACCGTTATGGGAAAAACTTAATTTTTTGGTCACTCTTTCTCACACAACTTTTGAGAAGCTGAAATGCGTTTTTATTTTTTTTCCTTTTCAGTGGCTACAGAGGTGTTCAGCTGGGGTAATGGTGCAAACTATCAACTTGGAACTGGCAATCAAGATATTCAGAAGCTACCCGGCAGAGTTGATTCACTGCATGGCTGTCTTATTAAGTTGGTCTCTGCTGCAAAGTTCCATAGTGTTGCCGTTAGTTCTCATGGCGAAGTCTACACGTGGGGATTTGGAAGAGGAGGCCGCCTTGGACATCCTGAATTTGACATTCACAGGTATTAATTGTTGCCAAGTCTCTGATATGGTGACCTGACGAGGAGCTTATTTGCGTTCATTCCCACAAATTTTCATGATCACGGTTGTTGCGTTGCGTCTATATGGATGTTTATATATACCTGTGGTTTGCTGTAGTTTCAAGATTTGTGATGGAACATGAAAAGATCAATTATTGGGTTCTCAGCGTATATAGAATCATAGAATTATGTTTCAAGCTTACAATAGGAGTTTTGGAAGGTTATGTAAACCACAATTGAGTTCACTTTTCTGTATTTATTGTCTCAGTGGTCAAGCTGCAGTTATCACTCCCCGGAAGGTGATATCTGGTTTAGGATCTCGCAGAGTAAAGGCAGTTGCAGCAGCTAAGCACCATACTGTTATTGCTACTGAAAGCGGGGACGTATTGACTTGGGGTTCCAATAGAGGTAAAACGTCTCTTAGGCTTCCTATTTTTCAGTGAATGGGATCCCTAGCCTACTCAAGTTCTAGTTTAGACCTCTAAGCTCAGGTTCTTAATTTATCTGAATTAGATGGAGCTATGTCCAATGTATGTGGGTCGCTTCACAGTCTTTTATCGTAGAGTCTGATTTTATTTGTGATGCTCTTGTAGAGGGCCAGCTTGGTTATACCTCGGTGGATACGCAGGCAACACCCCGTAAAGTGACTTCATTGAAGGCAAAGATTGTAGCTGTTTCTGCAGCAAACAAACATACAGCCGTAGTTTCTGAGTGCGGTGAAGTATTCACTTGGGGATGCAACAAGGAAGGTCAGCTTGGTTACGGAACCTCCAACTCAGCATCAAACTATTCTCCCAGATTGGTTGATTACTTGAAAGGAAAAGTTTTCAAGGCTATTTCATCTGCAAAATACCACACTCTCGTGTTGCGAGAAGATGGAGAGGTAAAATTTCTGACTACTTCATGTTAAATTAAACGTTTGAAGTTCATGGAATGTACGACCTTTTGGAAATCTTATCTCGAATCTGGATAGAAACTTATGTTTTTTTAGTATTTCTTTCTTTCTTATGTGACCAGGTGTACACTTGGGGTCATCGGCTGGTGACTCCGAGACGTGTTGTTATTTCCCGGAATCTAAAGAAAGCTGGGAACACACTATTGAATTTTCATCGAAGGAGACCTCTCCGAGTGACTGCAATAGCTGCTGGAATGGTACACAGTATGGCTCTAGCAGAAGATGGTGCGTTGTTTTGTTGGGCTTCTTCTGACTCCAATCTTAAAGGCCAACAGGTTGGATTCCACCTTCTCTTGTAATTCTATAAAATTAAATAACCAATGTGGTTCGCACAAAAATAATATTAAAAAGTTCCCCTGTAGTTGCATTCGCTGCAAGGGAAAACAGTTGTGAGCATTTCAGCGGGTAAATATTGGGCATCTGCTGCTACTAGTACGGGGGAAGTTTACATGTGGGATGGGAAGACAAGTAAAGATGTGCCACCGTCTCTTTCTCGCATCCATAACTTGAAAAGGGCAACCACAGTTGCAGTTGGGGAAACACATCTTCTGGTTGTGGCTTCTCTGTATCATCCTGCCTATGCTCCTACTGTGCTTACCAAGTCTCTGACTGTGCAAGCGGATGAAATTAGGGGAGAACAACATGAAGAACTGGACGAGGGTTTTATGTTTGATGATGTAGAATCTGTTAACGTGTTACCATCCACGCAACATGATAATCCTAAGGAACGGACAGTACCTAGCTTGAAAAGTTTATGCGAGAAGGTGGCAGCGGAGTGTATTGTTGAGCCACGAAATGCTATTCAGCTGCTTGAAATTGCAGATTCACTTGGAGCAGCTGACCTTAAGAAGTACTGTGAGGTAATGCCAACCTTAGTTAATAAATCGCAGAGGTAGAAACAAAGAGAAGTCTATGTTCAGTCTTCCCTTTTGATGTTCTGTCTGATGATTACCTTACACTCCGTGTTCTT
Organism: Sisymbrium altissimum; assembly: GCA_900406495.1. Classification (NCBI taxonomy): domain Eukaryota; kingdom Viridiplantae; phylum Streptophyta; class Magnoliopsida; order Brassicales; family Brassicaceae; genus Sisymbrium; species Sisymbrium altissimum. The sequence continues at coordinate 18,196 of OVBI01001409.1, read as the reverse complement.
CCTGCAGGACATTGTTATCCGAAACCTTGACTTTATTTTGACCGTTTCTCCCCAAACAATTGCAAATACGTCACCTGATGTTCTTGCCAATCTGGAGAAATTACTGGATGACAGATCATCCGAAGCATGGAGCTCCCGACCACTTCCAACACCAACAGCCACATTTCCTGTTGTTATAGATAGTGAAGAGGAGGAAACTGAGTTCGACATTTTACGAACTCGTGACAACCATGTAAAACACTTTTCCTGTATTAATGAGGGAGTCTCTCGAATGGATTCCTTCTTACAACCAGAAGATGAGCTGGCTCAACGTAATTCCAAAGAAGTCCGAGCTTTGCGGAAAAAGCTGCAACAAATTGAGATCCTTGAAGCAAAGCAATCAAGAGGACAACTTCTTGATGGTCAGCAGATAGCAAAACTTCAAAAGAAACTAGACATCGAGAGTTCACTTGTAGAACTTGGTATTTCTGTTGAAGAGTCGCCAGAGGCGAAATCATCGTCAGCTTTGCCACCAGATGGAAAGGCCAACAAGAAGGCTGACGGTTTAAGGAAAAAGAAAAAGAAAGGAAAACAGAGGTTGGCACAGGTTGAGACGTTCCCTGATTTTAGTGAAGTTAAAGTGGAAATAGATACAATACAGGATAAAGAAATCGAGGAATTCTCGGAAGCTATCAATCCAAAGGTTAGTCTCACTACCATCATATCGTTCATAATTAAATGTTTGTTATTGATTTTTTTTAATCACTTTTAGTTACCATTTGGGGCTCCATCTACATCTGATGAATTATCGTGTTTTGCCACTTCTAAATAGGAGGGCAATGCTATGTTGAATGTGACGATGGTGAGTGAGTTCGCCAAAGAATCAGACTCTGTCTCACTCTCGCAGAAGAAAGAAAATCCACCTGATTCACCAAGAAGCAAGAAAGTTGTTGCAACGAGAGCAAACAAGAAGAAAAACAGAAAGGGAGGACTTTCCATGTTCTTGACTGGTGCTCTTGATGATAACCCTAAACCTGTCGTCACTCCTCCACCAAAGCCCAAGAACGAAGGTCCTGCATGGGGTGGGGCTAAGGTTTCAAAGGGGTATTCTTCTCTTCGAGATATTCAAGATGAACAAAGCAAGACTCAGCCTCGTGAACCTGTTAGGACTACTAAACATCAGTCATCGGATGAGTCTTCTGCTAAAACCGAAGGAAAGATACTGCTGAGTTCTTTCTTGACTTCGAAGCCGATTCCTGTGGAATCAACCAGAAGTTTGCAGCAATCTGATGTGGAAAGAGGAACTCCTCCTTGGGCTTCTTCAGAAACTCCTCCTCGCTTTTCTCAACCTTCTCTCAGAGATATCCAGATGCAGCAGGTACGTTGTTCCTCTGTTTGGGCAAGAGTTCAAAAGTACCTCTATTCGATGCTCAATTCTTGTCTTGTTTATCTTTGGGGGTCTAATGTAGGTGAAGAAACAACAGTCTCTGTCCCACAGTCCAAAGACAAAAACATCAGGCTTCACTGTTACAACCGGGCAAGGATCTCCATCAGATTCGCCTGGAACTAACCGCTGGTTCAAACCAGAGATCGATGCTCCATCATCAATCCGCTCTATCCAGGTCGAAGAAAAAGCCATGAAGGATTTGCGCCGCTTCTACAGCAGCGTGAAGGTAGTCAGGAACCAGCACTGACGAGTGATGGCTGAATGAAACATCAACAGTTATCATCCTCAAAAGTGTTGTAGTTGTAGTTGTACAGATTATGTCTCCACTGTACATTGGGTTTCCCCTAAAATCGTCAGCCATTTTCTCTCACTTTTTTTTTTTCAATTTGTTAGCTGTAAAAGTGATGCTCATGTTCGTTCATGTACATCACTGGTGTACCTGAAGCTCTTTATTAGTCTTCAAGAGCCATTTTAGTTGTACTTCTTTCAAAATAACAATAAAAAGCTTTGATAATCATTTTTATAATCTTATTCACTTTTCTTCCAGCTAATCTTTTGACTAGAATGCCCAACCACCAGAGAAACGGCAACGTGACGCTCATATTCATGTACATTCACTGGTGTACCTGAAGCTCTTTACTATTCTCCACTATTATATGACCTTGATTTGCAGCTAGGAAATCGTTCAAGTTCTTTTGATTATACGTGGACGTGCGGATGTATATTACAGAGGTGCGAGGCATATATAATAGACTTTACGGAAGTGTTGTATTTGGCTTGAAACGATTTATGAACTTGCGCAACCTAGAGCTGGTGGTAAATTTGCCTTGCGACTATAGTGATATGTCATCAACAAGACTTACCAATTATTTTTAAATAAAAAACTACATAAAATATCAAACGTTGACCCTAACCGTACGTGTCTAACAATCTCATTTTGGGCTCTGCTTTATACGGTAACGAAGCTCCTTCTCCCTTCTTCTCTTTAGATTATCTTTCTTATTTTTTGTTTTAAGGATTAAAAAAGAAAACACAAAAAGAAAGGGAACAAGAGAGATCTGGGTTTATATGATAAAACCAGGTTTGCTTTCTTTCCAATTCTAATTGTGGCCATTTCTTGAATTTTATTTATACATATTTAGGTTATATTTTTTCTTTTCATGGGATCTGGAATTTGGTTGATTGTTCAACAAGTTTCTTTCTCCTGTCTTACAGATCTTCTTCTTCTCTTAACCCAGTTCTCCGACAATGAACGACCTCTTAAAGGTTTGTCTTATCTTTCCTTCCAACTTTTTCCCCGTTTCGCTTTAATTTGGACATTACGTGATCACGATGATTTTTTTTTTTTTTTAATGCAAGCAATGCATCCGTGTAATTAATGTGTTTTTTGTTATAAAAAAGCGCTTCCGTGCAGATTATACAAACCTAAAGTGAGAGATCTATAATACCACCTCTAACTTATTTCTTGGGAAATAGAAACTCTTCGGTCTTTGCTTGGGTTACAAGATTTGTATGATACAAAGTCTCTTTAGCTCGACATTTTCCCCGGGAAAATCCAGTGGATGACGATTTTTCAAACAATTGTTTAAGAGATTTATGTGGGATTTAATGGAAGATATATATAGTGGGATTAACAAAGCAAACTAAGATGATGTGACAAGTGACAAATGCTTTTTATTGGACAGGGTTCGTTAGAGTTCTCGAGAGATCGATCTAATAGAAGCGATATCGAGTCAGGACATGGCCCAGGCAACTCCGGAGATCTCGGGCTCGCCGGTTTCTTCAAAAAGGTAAGCTTTTTATCCCTATGTAACTCTTCTCAGTCTGTGTCAAATGTGTATATGTGCATTGAGATCACATTGACTGTTTAGGTCCAAGAAATCGAAAAGCAATATGAGAAGCTTGAGAAGCATCTCAAGAAGCTTCAGGGGGCACAAGAGGAGACTAAAGCCGTCACTAAGGCTCCGGCAATGAAATGTAAACCAAAATGAATTTCGAATTTTAAGACTTAGAAACAAGTTCTTGATCCAAGATTTAGATGAACTGAAATTTGGTTTCTCTCTGTTTTTTGTTCTGTAGCAATCAAACAGAGAATGGAGAGAGATGTTGATGAAGTGGGAAGAATCTCTCGTTTCATTAAAGGAAAGATAGAAGAACTGGATCGGGAGGTTAGGCTTAGAGATGAATTCATTATTACATCTTTCTATGTTCTGTTCGTCTTCCAATAAGACTCGAATTCATTTCTACAGAATTTGGAGAACCGGAGTAAACCGGGTTGTGGGAAAGGAACTGGAGTAGACAGAACAAGAACAGCCACAACTATGTGAGTTTTGCTTCCTGAATCTATTGCTACGCTTTAAGATTCTCTCTCTCTTTCTCTTTTCCTTATGAGTTTTGTTTATCCGCAGCGCGGTAAAAAAGAAGTTCAAGGACAAGATATCTGAATTCCAAGTAAGCTTTAAGAAGTGGTTCTGCAAATTCTCAAAAGCAAAAGGTCTCTAAGAAAGGAAGTTGTCCTAAGCTTTTAATTTGTTCGCTGCAGACTCTAAGACAAAACATTCACCAAGAATACAGAGAAGTTGTAGAGAGGCGTGTATTTACAGGTTTTGAATTGGGAATCTGTCTAACGATTCAACTATTTCATTAATGATCTTCTGATAGCTATTTTTTTTCTGTGTGCGGGTGTTGTTTTGATTCTTAAAAATGGTAGTGACTGGCCAACGAGCTGATGAAGAGGCAAGGACTTATAGTTTTTCTCAGCTTAAATCTACTAAATTGGTTTTTCTATCGGCTCATGATAATCGTTTTCGAGTGTGTAGATGGTTGATCGATTGATTGAAACCGGAGACAGTGAGCAGATTTTCCAGAAAGCAATCATGGAGCAAGGACGAGGACAGGTTGGTACTTATGTTTTCGCAATAACATGACTTCCTGTGCAACAAGACAACTGTTACGTGTATCTCAAGTTAGGTCGTTCTCTGGCTCCGTGCATGCAGATAATGGATACACTAGCTGAGATTCAGGAACGCCATGACGCTGTCAGAGATTTAGAGAAGAAACTCCTTGACCTACAACAGGTAGACCTCGATCCGATTTACCAAAGTTTATCAAGATTTTCGAAAGATTCACCTCTTTTATGTATTTTGTTGTAGGTGTTTCTTGATATGGCCGTGCTAGTGGATGCACAGGGAGAGATGCTAGATAACATCGAGAATATGGTAACAGTCTCTTCATCACCTTTGATGAAACCCTGAGTTTAGATTTCTTCAAAATCCTTCTTGCTCTCTTTCTGCTCTGACAGGTCTCGAGCGCTGTGAATCATGTTCAATCCGGGAACAATAACCTAACAAAGGCAATAAAAAGCCAGAGAAGTTCAAGGAAATGGATGTGCATTGCCATCCTCATCCTTCTTATCATCATCATCATTACCGTTGTCTCTGTTGTCAAACCATGGACACAGAAACATGGTGCTTAGGGTTCTCTTCTCTCTGCCCTGCTTCTGGAGCTTCTGTATACAAGAGCATAAATTGCATATGCATACATGTATCATCGCATCAAACAACATCCTTCCACTGTTACTATGAAAATGATGTATTATTTTGATTGGACCAATGAATGAATTGAACTATTCTACAACGGGCAAACTTTAATACCATTTCAGTGAACATCCCAGTCTAATGAATATGAATGTGGCGAGAATCAGGAGACAGAAAGGGAATATTAACACAGAAAGTGAATATTAAAACTCTGTTGAACTTTACTTTTATCTTTCATATCTTTAGTGCGTCAAAATAAATCCAGAAAGAAAAAAAAAGAGACAAAAGAATCTGAATGAACCTTTATCAGATTTACAATGTTGAGAAAAGAACAAAAGATACCTCCAGCTTCACATTTGCTTCATGGGAAGACCTTAGAGAAGGATGAAGCATAACGGTCGTCGTCCTTTGCTGCGTCAGTTCATCCTTTGCTGCATAAGGGCGCTTGGAGGCAATACCAATATCTTTGAGAAAACTTTGACGTATAAAGAGTATGCAACTAATTTGCAAGGAACTACTACCAAAAGAATATAACTAAAAAAGCTTATTCTCAGAAAGGGGGAAAAAGCCGGTAACTATAGAAAAAACAAGAAAAGAAAAAAAAAACCTCCGTTTGTTTGCTTCTTCGCCTTTCCTGAAAGAATATGGGAAAAACCAAATGACACCTGACTGCAGAATCCGCATCGTTGTCACAGTACTAGTCATTGGGATCCCATTCTTCATCCTGGTCAAAAGCTGAAGCCACCTTACTTTTTGCAAATTCTTCTTCAGTTTCTAACTGCTCAGCGAGAAGGTCATGTTCATAATCAGGCTGATCACTATCATCAGTTTTACTCTTTTCCACCCCAGCTGATTTCATCCATTTAGGGCACTCATCCTCACCTCCAAAGAGAAATCTGCCGTCATCACTTCGTATTTGTCTCGAATCCTCAAGGGCCGATGTTCTACATGAGCATTCAGGAAGTGGATGCGAAAGAAACAACCTGGGTTTCGACAGCATAGACTGCCTGATAAGCCCACTTTCACCCAAACTTGAGTTAAGATGTTTTCTCACACGAAGTGTCCAGTTACGGTTGGGATGGTACATGTCCTCACGGGTAATGTTGAAAAGTTGTTGAAGAACTTTCCTGTTTGAGAAAATCAGCAAACAGCTATTACTTAATTTGCCACAGAGATACTCCATGAAGTAGTGGAATATACGATCTGTGTATCAGATTAATAGATAGACCAGGTATCTTCATTCAACCTAAGTATGACAAGGGAGCTAAAGCCAACAAGCTTTAGATATATTTCACCTTGAAAACGCATTCATTAACTGTCGAGTAATAAGCTTTCTTACCTGTCCAGTCTATATGTTCGTGACGAGGGTCTTTCATAGAGCCTCTGACCCATTACCAAACTTGAAAAATCTGGCAACCCACTACCATCGTTGTTGAAACCAGGGAAAAACACATCAGCTTCTACAGAAACAACAAAGTCAAGTGCATCCCACAGTAACCTGTGTGCTTGATTCCTTAGATCCATAGCTGAAGGGGTTGGTTCTGTGTCATTCTCTGTAAGCCAACCATACCACCCTTCTTTTTCGTGCTGGTAGATAGGTCTGTCTGGAGGAGGAGGGAGCGGTCTAGGGCGAGGACCTGCCTTGTTCCACTCATCTTTGAGCTGCTTATCGCTTTTTCGAGGAGGCATTTCAAATGTATTTTCTGGAAGAGCTGTCTCAGGACCAACCAATTCTGATAACTCTTCCGTGCTACATAAAGAAGTCCGATCCACTAAATTAGGGAACATTGCACGCATAGGGATCAAAACACGTTGGCCGCCAAACATTTCCGAACCAGCTAAGTATATAATCGCTTTTTGAGAATAACCCAATGCTTTCAGAAGAATTCCAACCTGAGACATTTCAATACCAATAAACTCTTAGCATCACAAAAGCCAATGCAGTTCCATCACAACAGCAGTAGGGAAATGATCCAATTGGTAAATAAGGGGTGTTCATGCTTGAAACATGTAAACGTAGAAACTTATGAAGCTGCATATACTGTCTTTTATCTTCGTTAGAAACTCCAAGAATTCAAACACATAGGGGCCACATGTTTCCGAGGCAGACTAAGCTTTCAAGAGATATTACGAAGGCAGACATAAAGGGTATCAACATATCTGTCCATATAAGCCTTTTTAGCATAATTTCTGAAAAGCTCCGGGTTCTACCTCTTCTGGCATAAGAGGACACAAGCCATTGTCCCTACGCAAGTGCGAGTCTATAATAAGTTCTTCTGAAATTAACTTCTGCTTGATCATTTGAGCCCGCCGATACTGAATGAGTTCACTGTGAACATCCTTTAAAAATTGAAACGATGAATAGAGTAAGAAACCAATTCCAGCGTCTAAAACCACTATCGCATGTAACTCGAGCACAAAGGGTAAACAGGAAAAAAGAGTATCTGATGTAAACACTTTGTTCTATCAGAAAACTCAGATGGAGAAGGTTGAATTATTTTACCTGGAAAAGCTCGGCACAACCATGATATGCCAGTTTGTCCCTCACTAAGCCAGGATGATAAGCTAGGAAGGGTTGACCTGATTTACGTAACCTGGCAAAGGTAAAATACGTAGCTCATTATGTCAGGGGCGCACGGTTATTAAGGGTCGATGGACAAATCGTGACGATAAGTATAGTCATTTTTAATGACGTAGTACTCCACCTCACGATCCCAAGCTAAGTTAAAAAAATGGGCAACCCGTGACATTTTTTTACTATTGTTCCCAGCTATGTACTCCATGATTAAAGAAATAAAAGCTTAGCATATGCAATATTCTTTCCCTCCCTTGATAATCAAAAGCATAACTATCTCCTGTTTTCGACCCTTTCGCCAATTAAAGTTCAATCAAGTTGCAAGTAGCACAAGTACCTGTCAACCATCTTCTTCCCCAGCACCTGGATTTCTGAACGAAGCTGGAGGGCATGGAAGGCAACTCTACACCTTAGTCTTTGAAGTTCAGGCATTGAAGCTGGCAAAGTTGACTGAGAACAAGACAGCTTTGTTGAGGATAAAACACATAGTTTAACTAAATAACCAAAACGTGATATGACGAGTGATGGTAGTTTGCAAGCAGAAAGATCTCTACAGATTTAGAAGTTACTGCGTACAAGCTTTATCACTCTGAGAGAAAAAGAAAAGAAAAAAACGCATTACCTGCAAGCATCCCCCATCAGAGACGATCAATCCAATAACATTCGCTTTCTTTAACTTTGGCAATACATCCTCGAGGTAAAATTTAGGTGATGCAGAGTTTTTGGGCTTAAAAAGAGGAAACTCATTCCTTTTTCTTGCGGCCTTGAAGCTCTCAGGGAGGGACTTGGCAATTATAACATCATTTTTAAGAAAGGATATAAACTGCTCTTCATCGTAAAGATAGGAGAAACTCTTGAACTTGTTGCTGCAGAGCATGTAAAAATACAGTAGGAGTAAAGACAAGTCTGATACCAAGTACAAAAAAAGAACATGGTTTAAGAGAAGAAGAGAATGGGGTACCTAATGCCTTTAGAGCGAAGACTTTCTTGAAGCTCTGGAATGATAAGAGTAGCATTTAGAAGCCTAGAAATGGTGACAAGATCACATATCTAGAAAATTTGCACAGATGTTATCAACATGATTATAACAGAAAAGAAAAAAAAAAAGAGAGAGACGAATTAGAAACAATCTCAAGTCAAAAGTGATACATACAGAAGATCTTATCTTGTCGAAATCACCAAATATCTTTGCATAAATGAAGCCGTTGTTAATCGAAGAGGGCGCTGCAAAGAGAGAAAGCAAGCAAGACCAAAATAAACAAAAACTAATGAACAATGCAGCAGAAAAGAAAAAACTAAGATTCCAGAGAAACAAAGTAAAGAAAACAGTACGAGGATAAGTAATTCTTGGATTGGCATAAGGCTGCAAGGTCTCCAAGGATTTGACAGGTCGCCATAAGTGCTTATTTCTAAAATCCTGCAACAGTGAAAACAAAAGGAGAAATTAAAAAACGACAATTGAGAAACCATCCTAGTCCAAAAATTCCAATGTTTCTAATATTCACCTGTGCACCTAACAAGGAATCAAAGTCTTGCCAAAGGGAATCTCTTGCAGAAGAAGAAAACTGAACACCTGAAGACTTTGTAATGGAGAGATGAACAAGCAGAGATCCCACTGATAAGATGAGCACCAATAACGCTATCCATTTTATCCTCGATTTAAACACCATCTCTTCTCTCCTCTTCTATCTACCCACCCAGCCCGATCGATATTCGAGCTCCTTCCCCAACCCTAAATTCCAATCCTCAAATCATCAAAATCCAGTGGCTAAGCTAATCTCTCTCTCCACACACACAACGTAATTGAGGAACCAGCTTCTCTCCTTCTTTTTTAATCTAATTTTACCAAAGACAAGGCGAGATCCAGGGTCAAACGAGGGAGATTGTCGCTGTAACAGCCTCGAGAGAGTTAGGATCTGATCAGAGGCGATGCTGGAGTTTTCTCTCGCATCGAACTTTCCAGGGGGGAAGCAAACAAACGACCCGTGCAGAGAACAAGTAGTTTTCAATTAAATTCTGAGTCAGATCGAGAGAGAGAGAGAGAGACTATAGGAGACAACTCACTGACAGATTCCCAGAAATTCCAGAGAACGGAAAATTATAGTATTTTCCTGCGAGAGATGGATAGCTTGCTTTCTCAACAGACAAACTCTGCTTTCTTTTTTAATATATATATCATCATCAGCTCTACACATATACTACTAAACCGGCTCAGATTTCGGTTTAACTTACATACCAATACCCCCCATTCATATTTTATTTCTTAATTTTCTCGGTTCAGCTCTGTACCGAAATTATTTTGTCTTACACCGGGTCATGCTTTGATGGATCCATCCCACACACGGTGTGGTGGTTTAGGTATTTACCCGGTTTGGGTATTTATTTGATCATGATTTTCTGATTCTGTACAATCAGAGAAAAATCTTTTGGATTTTGCAGTATATAAACTAACTGTTAATAAACAAATCTGGAAAAATATTTTTGGATATCGTTTGTTTGACTCCATCGTTCATTAAACAAAACTAGCATTTACATTGAAATGTCGATCAAATCTTTCATTTAGAAAGATGAAAAAAATTGTCATCTATCTACAATAATAAAATGTTAATAATAAGTTTTCTTCTTCAGATGATTGATGATCAACATCCTTGTATCCGACAAGTTACAGTGAGGAAGGTATCTTCAGGACAAGGGATCGTCAAGCCGCCCATTGGATGATTAAAACCGAATTCTTCTTCGGCTTTACTTAGGAGAGCTTGAAACAAAGGTTGGCTCAAGTAAGAGACTGGTACAATGTATCTCTGCTTCTTCTTCTGATTCTCTCCAACGTACACGGCAAGAAACCCTTTTGGTGCTGAAGTTTCTTTCCTCGTTCCTGCTACGGAGACACCAAGAATCTTCTTTGCAGCCAAGAAACCTCTTACCAAAGCCATTTTTGTTTTCTGAAATTCAAGACTTCAGTTTGGAGTTTCGAGTTCTTGGATTGCTTCTTGTTGTTGATGCTTTGATGGTATGAAGATATGTTGATTCTGCTTTGGGTCTATAATATATATAGATCTATCAAGTTTTTTGTGGGACATAGAAGAATAATCTTTCACATGGTTATGTTTTCTCAGATGCTATCATCTGGAAGACAAAAGATTTAGATATTGGCATATGCTCTTGTTTCTTCATGTTTCACAAGGAGTCGTTTGTCCTCTTCTATGGTTGTGATTGAGTTCTCATCACAAAATCTTTCTACTAGAACAAAAACATATGTGGGGACATGCTAATTAATTTGTTTTCAACCATATTCAGAAATAGGATCACATGACAATGCTATAAAGGAAATTTATGTGGCTAAAGTTCTTTATTTTTTCTCTGTGTGGTACTGATATGATGATGAAATAAACACAATCATAGTATATCAATGGAGGGTCCCAATTGTCACTGTTAGAGACAAAGTCATATGGTTGATTTGATGAGAACAAAGTCACTTCACATCATTAGGGGCACAATTAAAGATTTTTTGTCTTCATTATAAAACAGAGTAATTAAGAAAGACATACTAGTTGAAAACGAAAATAAAGGTCATTAGCTAGCAAAAATGTTTATATTAAGTCTATTTAACTCTGTCGAGATTCGAAGGGGTTACATGTGTTGCGTTTGAGAGAGAGAGAGAGAGCAAGAGAGACATAAGAGGAAATTAATTCGTTCCATCTTCGTTCTTAAAGACAGACTCAGTTTCAAGATTGGGTGCAATGAGAAATTATTTTTAAGACTTTTTTTTCATTTTTGCGGTAACAGATATTTCAATCTAATTGTTGAATAATCTCTCAGTAAATAGGTTTCTGCAACCTGTATTAATTTGGTCTCTGTCTCACAAAATTAGCATTTACATTGCAAATTCTAATCCTTTGGAACAAAATCTTCCAATAAGAAAGGAGCAGAAAAAAAGAAGCATCTATTCACATAATAATTCTGCATCTCTCGTTTGAGAAGTAAAACCAAATGTTAATGTCTTTATGTTGGATCGTCCTCATCTTTGAAGCTGAGAAGTTATACTAATAAAAGTGTCTCCATGGCAAGGGATCGTCAAGCCGCCCATTGGATGATCAAATCGAAACTCTTCTTCAGCTCTACTGAGAATAACCTGAAAGGAAGGCTGGCCCCAAGTATGAGACTGGTACAATATATATCTGCTTCTTCTGGCTCTCACTGACGTACACCGCAAGAAACTCTTTTGGTGCTAAAGTTGCTATATAGGTTCCTATTAAAGAGCCACCAAGAGTCTTCTTTGCACTAAAGAGACCTCTTACCAAAGCCATTTTTTTTGTCTGGAAGTTTGACACTTGAAGCTGTCAGAAACATAAAGATATCAAAGGTTTCTGTATATTGAATATGCCGAAGAGGCTCCGTATATATACAAGAAGATATCTAAATCGTGACTAGCAAGAAAGATATATACAAGAATATACAAGAAGATATGATACGATATGTCAAGATATTATAGTGTATCTTGCCATATCTTAACACCCCCCCTCAAGTTGGAACATGCAGGTTACAAATGCCCAACTTGAGAAGAAAACTATCAAATTCACGTCGGCCAAGTGCTTTCGTCATAATATCTGCCAATTGTTGTGTAGTTCCGACGTGTGTTGTAGTAACAATGCCTTTGATGATAGATTCCCGAATGAAATGACAAGCAAGCTCTATATGTTTGGTGCGTTCATGAAATACAGGATTGTTGCTGATGTGAATAGCTGCCATGTTGTCACAGAATAAAGGAACCGGAGCAGTAACCTTCACACCCAGACTGTTAAGCAAGTTACGTAACCAAATAACTTCACGAATTGCAAGGAGCATTGCTCTGTATTCTGCTTCCGTAGATGACAAGGAAACAGAGTCTTGTTTCTTTGTTTTCCACGAGATAGGTGAGCCACCAAGCTGAATAAACCATCCTGTGAGAGAGCGTCTAGTGAGAGGGCAGCCCCCCCAGTCAGCGTCACACCAAGCTGTTAACGTAAGTGGGTTACCAGCTCGTAATAATATACCTTGTCCAGGACAATTTTTCAAAAATTTCACAACTCTTATAGCTGCATCCCAATGAGAATGTCGGGGTTTGTGCATAAACTGAGTAAGGATGTGAATAGAGTAAGAAAGCTCTGGACGAGTAGAACCAAGATATATCAGACGCCCAACTAATCGACGATATCGAGCTGGATCATCAAGAAAAGCATCATCAGCCAATGCTAATCGATGATTCTGATCTAAAGGAAATGACACTGGTTTAGCTCCAATAAGTCCCACTTCAGATATAATGTCGAGAGCATATTTACGCTGACACAAATACATCCCAGAAGCATTCCGTGCAACTTCGATACCCAAAAAATATTTTAGAATACCCAGATCTTTCATGCGAAAACAAGAGCTGAGATAATTCTTGAATTCGGTAATAAGAGAAAGTGAACTTCCCGTGATAATGAGGTCGTCCACGTAAACCAGAACATGTAAGCGAGAATCCTCATGTTCGAATGTAAAGAGAGAGTAGTCGGGAATCGATTGAATGAATCCATATTCCAGAAGAGATGTAGTGAGTTTTGCAAACCAACATCTAGGAGCTTGTCGAAGGCCGTATAGTGATTTGTGTAGTCGAACAACTTTCGTCTTGTCCGGATTCTTAAATCCCGGGGGATACTGCATATAGACTTCTTCCTTGAGATCACCATGCAGAAAAGCATTGTGAACATCCATCTGATGGATCTCCCAGTTGTTGGAAACAGAGACTTCAAGGAATGATCGAATTGTAGTCATCTTAGCAACGGGGGCAAAAGTTTCAGAGAAGTCCTCTCCTGCTACTTGTCGATTACCAAGTATAACGAGACGAGCCTTGTGTCTTTCGAGAGTACCATCAGCATTGTATTTCAGACGGAATACCCATTTACAAGCAATGGCTTTCTTACCAGGTGGAAGTGTTCCAGTTGACCATGTGCGATTAATTTCGAGAGCATCCAATTCATTACCAACGGCATCACACCACAAAGGATCGAGAATTGCTTCTGAATAGTATTTGGGTTCAAGCTTACTGGAGATAGCAGTAAGATATGCACGGTGATGATCAGAGAACTGAGACGAGGAAACATAATAACCGAGAGCATATGGGTATGAGTCTTCATTCAACGAAACTCCAGAGATGGTAGCAGTACAATAATCTGCGAGTTTTGCAGGTCTGAAACACTGACGATGTCCACATCCAAGGAGTTCAGGTTCTGCATCTTTTGTAGTTGGAGAGTCAGAGAATGATATGATAGGATCAGGTGATCTAAGTAGACTCAATGGAGATGATATGATTGGAGATGAACTGAGATGTGATGGAGAAGTCTGAGTCTGTGATGGTGTCGGAGACAGTGGTTCAGTGGTCGAATCAGAATCAGGAGATATTAATTCATGATCTGCAGAGGTAGGTATCTCAGAAGAGGTATAAGAACCACAGTTGTCGATAGTAGGCAAGGAGTTTGGAATGAATGAGCTTAACTCTTCTGAAAAGGATCGTGATGTCGGAGAAACCGAGAAAGGGAACTGATCTTCACAGAATATAACATCACGGGATGTAGAGATAGTTCCCGTTTCCATGTTGTACATACGCCATCCCTTTTTGCCGAATGGATATCCCAAAAATACAGATTTGGTGCTTCGACTTGCAAACTTATCACCGCTGTGTTTCTGATTGTGTACGTAACATAGGCACCCGAAGACTCTGATATGAGACAATGGTGGAGGACGATCATAGAGTAATTCAAAAGGTGTTTTCCCACCAAGAACAGAGGATGGAGTTCGATTTATCAGATATCTTGCAGCCAAAGTACATTCGCCCCAAAATTCTTCTGGTAGGGAAGCTTGAAAACGTAACGCACGAGCCACATTTAGGATGTGACGGTGCTTGCGTTCCACTCTCCCATTTTGTTGAGGAGTACCAACACAGGATGTTTGGTGTACAATCCCATTCTCTCTGAAGTACTCAGTGAGACATAAAAACTCAGAGCCATTGTCACTTCTTATGGATTTCACCTTTTTCTCAAATTGACGTTCAACTAACGCAATGAAGTGTTTTAGATTAGATGGTGCACTTTGTTTGCTTGGAAGGAGATATATCCAAAGCGCACGTGTGTAGTCGTCCAAGATAGTGAGAAAATATCGAGAGCCACAGATAGCAGCGGCACGGTATGGACCCCAAAGATCAACATGAACAAGTTGAAAAGAATCCGTTGTTTTATTCAAACTTATAGGAAAAGAATCTCTTGTTTGCTTGGCTCGAATACAAATCTCACAAGCTTTATTGTCTAAAACACCACTACTACTAAAACCAGAAATTGGTAAAAGCTCTACAACTTTAGGAGATGGATGTCCTAAGCGACGATGCCAAACGTCGAGGGATACTTGATGTGATGTTTGCAAAGCAGCTGCAGTCTCCATTCCTTGAAAGAAGTAAAGTCCATTATACTTTCTACCCGCTCCAATCAGGGTTCTCAACATGCGGTCCTGAATAATACACAATTTATCAGTAATCTGAAAACAGTAGCTCTTTCACGGGTCAACTGAGAAACTGATATCAGATGGCAGTGCAGGCCATCAACAAAGAAAACGTTGCTTAGACTAAGATGTGATCCCAATCTGGCTGTTCCTTTCTTAGTAGAAGTAGTAAAACGCCCATCGGGCAGTTTAATCAGAACAGGTTGCATAGTAGACAAATCAACTAAGAAATCGACAGATCCAGTCATATGGTTAGAGGCCCCTGTGTCAATAATCCAGGAGTTAGAATCATACTTACCGGAAAGTTTCGAACCAGCAGAGGAAGGATGTTCGTTTAGCATTTGAACAAGAGTCTTCCACTGAGCATCGTTGAGTCCCGTAATCCCAACTCGATCGTCATTAGTAAGTAGTGAGTTTGCTGAAGCAGAGAGCGTTGCGGCAACTTGATTTGCATTATGAGTCATGACAGAACTAGGTGTGTTACGTCCTAGAGATGATGAAGGATTAGAGCTCCGTTGTGCATTGTTGGTAATTTTTGATCGAGGTCTATCTCCCCACCAAGGTGGATACCCGTGAGTGCGGAAACAGTTTTCGGCAAGGTGACCAGAACGACCACAGCTTGTGCACATAAAATTGCGAGTATCGACTCTTCCCCGAGTATCAATTCCGGCACGTCCCTTGCGTGCAGTCTGAACTGCAAAGCTGACCTCTGTTGCACGTTCCTCTTGCAGGCGTGCATTAGCCTTGGACTGTTCATCTTGAGCTAGAACATTGTATGCCTCATCAAGCGTAGGAAGAGGTGTGCGAGAGAGAAGTGTAGATTTGACAGCTCCAAATACAGATTCATCAATTCCCATAAGAAACTGATGCAATTTATCTTCTTCACGTTCTCTCTCAATGTCAGCAAGAGTTTTTCCTTTTTGATAATCACCGAGAGATTTCCAGAGTTTCATCAGCTTTCCATAGTAAGCCTCTATGGCAAGGCCGTGTTGACGACAGTTAGCAAGATCTGTCTTCAATCTTTGTACACGTTGTCCATTTTTCAACGCAAATCGTCGTTGAATATGATCCCACAGTTCCTTTGCAACGTCACAGTGTGAGATGTTTGAACACAAATCTGGATCAATAGTCAGTTTGATCCATGAGACTAGCAAGGCGTTATTGGTCCACCAGTCTTCAAAGTCTTCTGAACTTTCGTCGGGTTGAGGAATAGAGCCATCGACGAAGCCAAACTTCTTTCTAGCTTTCAAAGCTCCAGCGAGATTAGTAGACCACTCGTCGTAGTTAGGTCCAAGCAGCAGAGGTCTCGATATCAAGCAACCAGGGTTGTCACTTGAGGACAAATCATAAGGAGAGATGGTTCTGCGTGTCATCTCTACCTTAGGTTTTGCTTGTTTGGTAACCGAGGATTCCTCTGTTTCAGTAATGTTCACCATGTTTTAAGGACAGAAAATTCCGAAGAGATAAAAGATCAACGGAACAAGGTCAAAGAAGGAGTAAGAAATAAAAAGATCGAACAAGAAGCCTTGAAGTATGTGGCTTATTGCTCTGATACCATGTCAGAAACGATAAAGATATCAAAGGTTTCTGTGTATTGAATATGCCGAAGAGGCTCCGTATATATACAAGAAGATATCTAAATCGTAACTAGCAAGAAAGATATATACAAGAATATACAAGAAGATATGATACGATATGTCAAGATATTATAGTGTATCTTGCCATATCTTAACAGAAGCTGTTGAAGATTTATGAGATCAAAGAACGGTCTAAGGGGATTCAAGTTATGGATTGTTGATCGTATCCTTTCTGATCTGGCCATCGTGGGTTGTATATATAGATCAAATGAATGAGCTGTGTGGGAGTGGGACATATAGGAACAAAGTTTTCACATAGTTTTGTCTTTCCCGGATGCTAATCTTGATATGAATATGAAAGATACAAAGTTTGTTTTCATTGAGAGTCTTAAGTAAGGACCTTAAGTTGTTCACTAACAGAACAAGAAATCTCTGACACATGATCATGTTTCTACCCTTTTAAACAGATCCTTTGGTTAGAAAGATAACATATTTATGAAATTTTTTAAATATCAATTTGGTCTTAATATCTATTGGTATAAAAAAAAAACGTAAGGTTTAAAATTCAACTTTGTTTTGTCGTAAGGTGAATTTGGTAGAATACCTATTTTATTCTACTGTAGAAATTATTAAATTTTATGATCTTCTTCTTATATAGAATTGATTGCGTTGACTTCTTTTTATATAAGTATTGACTAAAACGATAAGGATATAAACGCTTCCACAAATGCTAAAACATCCTCAGATTACCATTATATTCAATATCTTTTTGTATTGTTATTCTCTATAAGTAAAACAATGGAGAAACTACCAATGAAGTTTTCTTTCATTGTTTTTTTAGCTGTTACATCCGGTAAATTTCATATCTATGAAAAGAAATAAAAATTCAACATACTTTTTTTTATGTATATAACAACATAGTTTTGGTTTTGTAGTGATGAATACCATAACAATTCAAAACGTGGAGGCAAATCGTTTATTACCTCAAGAAACTCTTCATACCGTGTTGCATTATGAAGCTTCGACGCAGGTTGCAAAACCACAAGGCTTTCACTGTAGGGAAGGGTGTAATGTGAGCTGTGTTCCCATTCAACTAATTATCCGTTGTGTTTGTTTATGCTGATTTTTCAGATTTGTTATGTTTAATGAAATTGATAAGAATATGTTTTTACTAGTACTAAAAAAATTATTTGAGAATTAATAAGAATATGTTTTACTATTATTAAAACTTATTTGACATCTGTTGTGTACATTAATCATTACATTTCAGGATTAATCTGAGAAAACTCATACAGATATCTAAGAAACAATATATATATATAGGAGAATTGCTAGAATGATGNTACTAGACTAATGCATATCTTTTAAAATTGCTAAAATAACCTTTTGTATCTATTTTACCCTTATTTCATGTATAGACAAAAAACGTAATATCGAAAATGCCATTAATGAATTATGCCACGTAGGCAGCAAAAATTCTGGAAAAAAAACATAAGTCTACAAGTTCCTAAATAAGTCTACAAATTCCAAAATAAGTCTATCAATCCTTTGATGCTAGACTTATTTAGAGTTG
>OVBI01001408.1:0-34996 GCA_900406495.1 Sisymbrium altissimum | reverse complement strand
GGTTCTTTTATTGCATGGGGTGCAGCATCATTAGGAACTTCAGAAACAGCTGCGGTAGCAGAAGCTCGTGCCTTATTGATGGCAATGCAATACTGTTGGAGTCAGAATTACCTGCATACTGTGTTTGAATCGGATTGCAAAGTCCTTGTCGATTCTATTCTGGGTCACTGTGCAGATTTTTGCCTACGTGCTCCTCTCAAAGATTTGGCTCGTTGGAGCTCTCGTTTTAATGATCCAAAGTTCAACTTTGCAATCAGGAGTTGTAATGTCGTGGCCCATCGTCTGGCGCAGTTGGGTCCTGGCCCATCTGGTTTTTGTTCATCAAAATTTCTTCCCTCAAATATTGATATTTGTAATCAGCTTTTTCTGGACGATATTATACCTTCCTAATGATCAATAAATTATCTTAGACGAAAAAAAAAAAATATATAAATTGATCTTTGTCGATTATAAAAGACGTCTACGTGAACTCAGAATCAGAACAGATATGCTAAAATTAAACGAGTCTATAAAGCTTAAAGACTACCCGCACTTATAAACCAGTCCTCGAACTATATATAACTGTCTGAAAAATCTCAGAGAGCTGTATAAATCTATAACTAATCAACTTTTTTCAATATCGCTAGTTTATTTTGGAAATGAAGAAAAGTTAATTCAAAACAAATGGTTTACATAAATAGTAAATACCATAGTACTAAAAAATATGGTTCTTTAAAGTTGTAGTGTTGGGTTTAATAAAGCCTTCTAACAAATCAATAAATCATTGATTTTTGACATAAGAAATTTACCGAAATCTGCTTACAATTTAATATGTGGATTACTCACTAGTATTCATACCATTTGAAGCATTTACGTTCGCAAACTATGACTCCAATCGTATTGTAAAAAGTCAAATTTTGATCTTCCAACTTTATGTTGACCACTGGACTACCATAAATTAGTCAACTGAAATATGTTTATGATCATGTCAAACCGATCAGTCTATATGGTTTCATGTAACTAACTTTCAGACTTTTTCAGCCAATTTATAAATTCATAAAGTTTTCGAAGAAGAAATAACGAAGAAATATTAGAAAAGGATATTTACTATTAACTTGAGCTATCAGTACTACAGTTAGGCATATAATTATATAGTAGAATATGGAAATTAAACTACGCCGTACTTTTGTTTGGGTCTCAGACACGCGTGTGGGGAGGCAGAGCATGACAGCATGTGGATGCTCAAATTGCAGAGAAACTTATATTCTTTTTTTTTTTTTTTATAATTACTATACTAAAAAAAAATATAATTTCACAGTTTGATGGACATCATCATAATGTTGTGTTTTCCCTTGTAAACTTTGGAAGAATACAATTTGTATCAACAACACTTTTTTTTTCTTTCTATTATTTTTATTACGTCACTTGGTACCTAAACCTCATTCTCAAATTAATAAAATACAAGACCGACGCAATATGTACAAAATAAAATTAAAAAGCATTATATTTACGTTGTTCNTTTCCCCCCCCCCCCCCCCCCCTTCCCTTTCTTAACGTATGTTGTTTCCATGAAACAGTACATATAAATATAGTCTCTTTGAGCCAGAACAAAAAAATCTCCTTTGAGTATTGATTTGAACTAACGTAGATATTTTTTTCTTCTTAAAATAGAATTGTTATTGTTGGAGACAATTGCCATTGGTAATTCTATGTTTAATCAACTAAATTGGATTAACAATGACACACGGAGGTTGGAGTAATATCTTTGATTTTAAGCACACAAAGCGATAAACGTTTGTCGAAATTAAAGAGTGACCATTTTCTTGTGCCTTTGGAGTAATCTTTTTTATATAATTTGATTCATCAGATGACTGACTTGTTTAATATATGCAATGATTATTCTATAAGTTCAGTTCTAGGCGCTACACTTTTTGGATGTATCTTGTATTATTATAAAATTATTATTTATTAAAACGAAGTTAAGACTATATATATTCTATATTTTCCCATAAGAGACAAGACCTACGGCACTTAATCATGATTAGAGCCACTGGTTTAACATTAATTAGATACAGATACAATACAGTTCCGGATGATGAGTGCACCTAGGCGTTGAGTTGTTCCGAAGCCAAATGAAGCGCTTTGTCCAACTTTTCTTTGTCATTTATCAAATTATTTCTTCTAATAATTAATTTTTCGCCATACGGCTCTATTCTTGTTTGTGAAGCATATATTTGAAAAACAAAGTGATACTTAAATTTACTATCTTTTCATACCTATAAATGCATGGTAATTAATATGTCATTTTAACAATTGTACCAGTGAAAGACATCGACCAAATCGTTTGTTTTGAAGTTGTTGGTTGGTTTTTGCGATGGATTTTAGCGTCTAGACATCGAACAAAACCTACCCTAGGCACTGCCGCCTTGTCATTGTAGTTTTTTCAAATTCGCCAGGTGCCGTTATTATAAAAGTAAGGAATTCACCTATAAGATTATCAATATCAGCCCGTACAGTTTAAGACACGCATGCCTGCATGAGAATTTAAACCTTATGTCAATTCAACCATTGATTGATAATATTCATATATAGAGATGTCTGTTTCGCTGTATATACTTTTTATATCTTAAGAGTTAAGACTATGATTTTTTTTTTTTCGTCAGCAATGACTATGATTTTTTATGGTAATTAGAAACCATTTGTGTATATGTAAGGTATGTATCCATCTGAATCGGTTGACATCAAGAAGACCAGTTTGGACTATTATTCCATATAATTTATTAGCTATATGAATTTAAAATATCAATCTAGTTGGATTAATGTCGGTTTATATCGTATAATAATAGTTGATGATAATGTGGATGAAAGGGAAAGTCTGAGTGAAGTAATTATAATAAACGCTTATTAGTATTAATAAGTATTATAATTTCTCGTATTGGATTAGAGAAGCCGTTGACTTTGCGAAAACACTGGCATACAATTTATAAAATAACTAATCGTAACTACATATTTTCTACTATTTAATAGCCCACAAGGAGAGTAGCTAGCTAAATGATCATACATACGTCGACATCATCAGCCTCCGACCAAACGAAAGAAACCACCTTGCTTCAACGTAAGCACAGATAGATTATTCCCATTGGCGATGTGATTTTTGTATAGAACAAGAGTTGTCCAAGTGTGTAGTACGTAAGTAGTTATCAAAAGGAAAATCAAATGTGTGAAACATATGATGAATATAACAGCATGCAGTTCAAGTGATCGTTATTAACTTATTAGCGTATTAAGTGAAGCATGTTATGACATTTGATATCGTGGTAAAAGTCCATATACACTACCAATTCTCTAATACAGAGTCTGAATCATGTATTAGTCTTAAGCTAGATGGTAGGATTATTTCCGTTGTTTTGTCAAGATACATAATTTGGATGCTATATATACGCAGATGTAGTTCGTTTAGTCATGAGTTCATGACTGCTCATATATGTAGAATTTTTACACTCAACACCATCTAAATTCGTTAGACGAAAAAAATAGCATAACAGTGATACAACAAAAATTGAAGAATCATAGAGAAAGAAAAATAAGATATCTATAATGGGATGATAAAATAATTAAATGAAATATCTGAAATTGTTTGCTAAAATAACGTTTCCTTCTAATTTTTTGTTATAATAATGATGAAATCAAGAATTAAGCTTAAATGCTATTCGATAATCGACAACATTTTGTGATTGGTAAGAGAACAAAACCATTTAAAAATTATAGGCTCTTCTATACAAAACGGACTTTATTAGAATGTTACAGATTATGAAAATTTTACGAAGTAAGAAAATGAGAGATCTACAAATTTAAACGTGATGATATGACTGCTCAGGTTAAAGAGTTATATACGATTACGATGTGTTTTGGTAGAAACATACAAACTTTGGGATATAAATTCACTTCCCTTTGTTTTAGGGTTCAGTCACTTAAGTTCTCTTTTATGAGGTTGTTAAAAGTTTGTTTACTCTACCATCACCTCTATTTGAAGTTTTTTTTTTAATCTCAATTTGAGATTTTTCTTCCTGCGGTTTACAGTTCCCGTTACATGGTTAGTTCAGCCGTGTCTCGAGCCTTATTGAATTCTCATTGTCCTCTTTTCTTCTCAATTGAGAGAGTTTATCAACTATTTCCACCTGCTTTATAGTTTGCTTTGCAGTTTCCATTTATTTTGTGTGATTTTGATGAAGGGAGTATTGCTTTAAAAACTCCAGAGATTTCAATTTTTGCTCTTTTTATTGGTTATACCAATTGGTGCATTGTCACCTATGTGTATGTAATCGTGCTATCGATAGTTAATTATAAACTTGATGCTGTTTTAATTGTAGAGATTGAGTCACTATATGTGTTTACTAATTTCTAAGGTTTTGTTTCATCTTCTAACATCATTGATGTTGAGTTCAGAAGACACCTCCAAAACTTTATGTCCTTGAATGATCTGCTTGCCTTTATCTATCTTATTTTTCGCGTTGTTTAAGTTTTGCTTTAGTATTTATGTTAGCTTTTTTAGTCTCTTTATCATGTAATTTAAACATTTTCTTATTTTTGGAGAGCAAGTTATTTTGATCAAAAAAGAATTCTTCGGTTTAGAGAAAAGAGTTGGATGCATTACTTATATAACAAAGTGGAAACACACAATTAGAGAGTTGTTAAGAAGCATGTGATTGTTGTAAATCACGCTCGCAGTAGCCAATAAACCCACCCACGCGTCTCTCTTTTGCACACACCTTACCTTTGTTTCTTCCCATTCTCCCTATAGCTTGATAACCCCCGACATGTGGCGTCAACATTCATCTACATTTAAAACCCAAGTGATTCCCTTTTCGCCATTTGGACGATCTATCTATTTTATCAGACAGATACAAATATAAATAGCCTCAGTTTGTCCTTGTTTATTCTTTATGATTGAAACACGCTGAGGCAGGCACAAAAATACATTCGAAAGACATTTATTATTTATTTCAAAAAAATGTCAGCAAAAAAACAAAAAAAAACAAAAAATTAATCTTGTACTAAAAGGTACTATATATACCTGAGAGAAAAAAAAAAACCTTTGTAAATTTCTAGGTTCTATTCATGTCTATAGATATAAACTATTTTTCTTTCTTCCCTGGTCTACAGATTACAAACTTAATTAGAGACAAACACTCTCCCTGATGATATCATGCAAATATTATTTTTTATACAAAAAAACTTGTAGCACAATTTCTTGAATTATTAATTTCCTCCTCTAAAACCCTCTCCAAACCCAACAAAAACAAAAACAAGAGCGCAGAAGTAGTGACGCATTAGAGTTCTTCGGCCACCTCCATTGAAGTGGAGCTCCGAGATATCAGAAACCGAGGAAGCGAGAAAAGTAAAGAGAGAGAGAGAGAGAGAGAGATTGTAGTGTGGTGCATCGTTTAATTACAAAAAAAAAGAAAGAAAAAAACATAACAAAACCCGTACACGAAAAAAAAGACAGGTTTTTGTGTGTGTTTTGTCTCTTTCCGTGCAAAAAATGACAGAACTCAACTTCCTCCCAACAATCTCCGATCGCTTCACGACGACAACGTCACCGTCTTTCTCCTCACATTCTTCTTCATCTTCTTCTTCTTCTCTCCTCTCCTTCACCAACCGACGAACAAGACAAAGAAACCAACCAGTCGTCTCCGTACGCATGGAGCAGTCAAGACCAAGAAAGAACCGTAAAGACAAAATCGTCGTCATCTTAGGAGCAACCGGCGCCGGAAAATCAAGACTTTCCGTCGATCTCGCTACTCGTTTCCCTTCAGAGATCATAAACTCCGACAAAATCCAAGTCTACGAAGGACTTGAGATCACCACGAACCAGATTACCATCCCCGACCGTCGCGGCGTTCCTCACCACCTCCTCGGTTACCTCCCCTCAGAAGACGGCGAACTCACCGCCGCAGACTTCCGTACCGACGCTTCCAACGCTGTTTCCGACATAACCTCCCGTAAAAAGCTTCCGATAATCGCCGGCGGATCTAACTCCTTCGTCCACGCACTCCTCGCCGAGAGATTCGACCCAAAGATCGATCCTTTTGAGTCTCCGTCTTCAATCTGTCGGGAGTTGCGTTACGACTGCTGTTTTGTCTGGGTACACGTGGCGGAGACTGTGCTGTTCGAGTACCTACTGAGACGAGTCGACGAAATGATGAGTTCGGGTATGTTCGAAGAGGTGTCCGGTTTTTACGACCCGGTTAAGGCTAGCATGAACCGGTTTGGGATCAGGAAAGCTATAGGTGTACCGGAGTTCGACGGTTACTTCAAAATGTACCCACCAGAGGAGGAGGAGGAGGGGAATAGTAAGTGGGGTCCAGCGAGGAAGGCGGCGTACGATAAGGCGGTTGAGGATATCAAGGAGAACACGTTGACGTTAGCGAGGAGACAAGTAGGGAAGATTGAGATGCTGAGAGACGCGGGGTGGGATATTAAGAGGGTTGATGCAACGGCGTCGTTTAGAGCGGTTATGATGAGTTCTTCTAGTTCGAGTACGTCGCCGGGGATGAGGAGGAGGAGTAGAAGAGAGTGGAGAGAGATTTGGGAAGAGCATGTTTTGGAGCCAAGCGTAAAGGTTGTGAATCGCCTGTTGGTGAAAGATTAGGTTATTTTTCCAGCCATTTTCCAGCTCATTTTTTTTTGTTTTTGTTTTTCGTATTACCAAAAGGAACCAATTTTTTTAAATTTTGTCATTCACGAGAAAATAACGAAGAAAAAAAAAAGGGTTCGTTGAGAGATTTTAAATCTCTTAATTATTTTTTCGGAAAAGAGGTTTTATTTTATTTTTTTGTTGGGGAATTTACAAAAACATATAATACATATGATCTCCGCCAATTTTGGTACTTCAAACCTCCGTTTTTTTTTTCAGAAAATGATGGGAAAAATTAAGTAGAAAAGTCCCTTCATTTCTTGTTTTTTTTTTCAAAAGTTTTGATTTTAGAATGTAAAAGAGAGAAGAGGAAAAAATGTTTTGTAACATTAGAAAAATGAGGAGATTGTTTGTCTAGTGTGCAGAAGAAATGTGTGTGGGTAAAGAAAAGCGTATGCGGAAGCAAAACGGCATGGAGAGAGGAGCTTAAACTGGTAGGCTTTGCATTTAGCGTCAGAACAAAAAAAACCTTTTTGTTGTTGTGTTTATTTTTTGTGTTATTGTAGATATCTCTCTTTTATTTTCCTCTTCTTTTTGGAAACGGAAGTCGAGGCCCTTCAAACCTCAATATCAGGCTCATGCGTCATCATTTCGTCTAATGTTTCTTGTCAACAAATCAAACTGTAAAGGAAACGAAGAATTTATCTTGCCAAGAAAAAACATTTCTTTACGTCGAAAGAGACATTTGCATCTTTATTCATTCAATGAAGAATTTATTCGAAGGAAAACCGTATTATTTTTCTACAAAATAATAGTGAATGCGATAGGACTGAGAATATTTTTAATAACAGTTGAAACTCTAAGCCGATGAGTTAATAGTATTGGAAGAACTCACTTGGCTTATATAATTAAGTGAAATAAGTCTAATTTATTACTTTTTCTGTATATTTTCTGTTTGCTAGATCACTTAAACCAAGTGTAAGCGCATAAGTGCTAAGAGAAAGTATCAAACACGTACCGGCTAACACCTTGATTAAGTTCGGGGAAAAATGAAACAAAAGAGAGATATAGAGGGAAGAGAAAACAAATGTCCCAGAGAATGCCATCAAGCTCTTTGAGATAAATGTTTGAGTTACGTTGATTTGAATACAATCTCGAATGGAAAGAAAGATCTATGAATCTACTTTCCAACAAGACAAAGACCATCACGATCAGACTTAGGGAGTAAAAATACAGTACAGTCGACTGATAACAAAACCAAAAAAGTTGGAAGAAGTTATGTACGCTTTAAACATAGTTTAGTCTACGATCGTGTAGACCATTTTTTTTATAACAGCATGTAATCCATTGTAAAATCTTAAGTTGCAAAGATATATGTTTATGATAGTTGATTGCTAATGTATCAAATTCGTTTTTCTTTTTTCTCTTTTCAAATTTTGTTTGTTTTATATTATTCCAAAAACGAATTGTCATTTGGTTGTATAATTTATGTGTGATTTCAAGATCATTACAAATTTCCAAGTAAGGATCACAAACATTTCATTTTGCCTAACTAAAATAGATTATTTAAGATACTAGCACAGTGAAATTTTTTTTTTGCAAATAGAATTTTGCAACCTGAACCGCAAGGATTGATCAGATTCAGACAACCCCACAAACTTACTTGAAGTCATATATGACAACTAATATTATTCCAAAAGAAATCCTCCAAATCTTAAAGACAATCTTAGATAGATCTTATTCGACTGATTTTTAATGATCTCTGTAATGATTTGTTTGGACTTTAAATCCCCTTTTTGGTCCAAGTTATTATAATAGTAGTATTTAACTTCAAAAAAAATCTTCATCGTAATATACACAATGAGCTGAGGGATTCTCATACATCTCCACACGACTTTATGTTCCACATCTACTTAACCGTGGATCTAAACTCTCGTCACAAGATATTGATGATTCTTGAGTTTTATAAGTGCATGCATCACGTTACAATTTGTAATAAAAATAGTTATTAGTCTAAGTTAATATATTTATCGTAATTGGTAGTAAGATGATCATTGTTTATGACCACGTGTGGTACGGTTTTGATACCAACATTATTTTTAAGAAAATTATATCTTTGGGTTCACTATGTATGGAGTATTTGGTCACTTACACTTTGGTCCGACTATTGTATACCTTAAATTACTTGGACATCTCAACAAAACTCATTGTTAAATTAGTTGCAATACAAAGAATATGTCCTTATCGATATTTCCACCGATTTCTATCACTCATTTATTATTTTCTCTTTGTCCACCAATATTCCTTGCAATTGTGTAAAAGCGTCATCATTTGTGGTAGTACTTGATCAGAAACCAAGACAATAATATTGGCACGTAAACTGTAGACTGCAGGGGTTGCAATCAAAACATTTTACCATTGATAGAGGGTGGGTCGACACCGCTCTATATACAATTATTTCTTCCATTCCAATCCAAGAAATGAAATGTGTACCTATCTAACTCATAGATACCTCCTCTCATGCACAATTGGATGTTATATTGTGCATTACCCGTAGTGTAAATTAGAGGAAGTGGTCCCATACTCCCATATATTGGATATACTGTATATATATCTCAATATTCTTACACGTACTATGCGAATTTACTTATATCCATATACTTTCCCTATGACCCAGACATATACCAAATAGTTGACACTCGTGCCACCACGGTGTAATACTCCAACTCAAATTTGATATGTGCGTGTGTGACTGACTTGTAGATAAACGAAAAAAAAATGTCATTTCCTATTGTTTTTTTTCCCGTAAAACACTAATTGATTTTATGCTTTATATTTCCGTTAATCTAATATTTATATATCTTTTGTACCAATTGGATTAAACAGCTTCACTGGTATGCGTTCCATTTACCTGTTTCATATTTGGACGGGGAAAGAATAACATATATCACTAACACACGGTTTCTTAATTATAAAAGTATTTTTCTCTAGATTACCAACAAATGTTCTATGTAAACCAATTGATCCAAGCCGACAAGACCACAACAATGTGTGAACCTAGCTACTAGTTATTCTAATAATAACGTTAATTCGGTGTTAAAGATTTTTGGTTTCCCAAATTTGATGCAAATGGTTTTTTGAAATACTGAATTTTTGTTTATTATATAGTATTAATGATTTATGATAGAATGTAGACAAGAAGTCACAAAGTAACATAAGGAGTTACGCATACTCCGTTTTCCGAATTAAAATAAAACACGTCTTTACTGTAATAATCTGTAAAAAAAAATTGGATTTCAATTTAATAATAATAATGATCATTCATACTTTACCCCCAAGCACAACTAGTAGTAGCTTGAAATTGGTTGCTTTCGAAGCATTGTAGCAACTAGCAACAGAAGGCTAAAACCATTAAGCTGTCTCTATCGGACACTATATCACATCCTCTGATTGATTTAAATGCATGTGGGAGAATGAGAACATGTCTTCCTCTTCTTTTCTTTTCTTTTATTTTCATGAACCTGTCGTGTAATTTATGATGAAAGAAGAAAGTAAACTCATAAAGATNAAAAAATTTTTAAACAAAAAAAAAAAAAAAAAAAAAAAAAACTCATAAAGATTAAAAATAAAATAAACAAGAAAACGTTTTAGTTTGGCTGGAACCAAGGTGGCCTAGCGTCTAGCATCGTTCGCGTTTTGGGATCACCTGATCTCCACGTTCAATTTAAAGCCCGGATCTGTAACACCATATATTAAGAAAATGGAACAATAAACTCTTGACTATAAGTTTTAATGACACCGAGTGGTTTGCTTTTGCCTATCCGATTTGCGTCTCTCCTGATTGAAAAGGAAGCTTCTCTTTATCTCCAAATTGTCTAAATGCATGCAGATGACAGCTTTACATCAAATGGAAATATAATTATCACTTTCTATCAGATTATTCGATCTTTGTTCATATACAAATGTGGTCTACTATCAAAGTACGGATTTCTTTGACTTATTTTTTAATCACAGTTTCGTGTCATTCTATTATATACTATACAAATACGTTCTTTGTACATTTCTGCATGTTTAATAATGTCAAATTTTAATAGTCAAACCACTTTGTCAAAAGAATAAAATAACTAAAAGTCAAACTTTGATCACATGCCATAACTAAAACAAATAATTATGGTATGCGTACGACTTATGATCGAAATGTTTTGTGTAAAAGGGTGTGTATCTTCATTAAAATATTTACAATACAAAGAAAATTATGCAGTCCACTCGTTTAGTCTTGTAATCGATTTTGGTTCAAAGTAATGGGCCTATGTGACGCCAAAGAAATAGTAAGAAAACAGTTTATTGGAAAGATAGGTACGAGTACGACTATTTACTAGGGAGAAATGATTGTGTAGACATTGGGAGTCCCAATTTGGTACTATCTGCAGTTTCTCCGCTTCTCGCATTTTTAATGATTGGACGGCACCTGTCTTTTAGATGCAAAAGAATACACATATATGACATACAAACTAATTACACATATATGACATACAACTAATTACACTTATAGTAACGCACATTAATTATCTAAAATATATGAGATCTATATAATTTAAAAGAGTACTAATGATAAATAGTTTTATGTTTGGATTTTCCATATATATTTACGATATTTCATTGACATGATTGCTTTTATTATTTTTTGCAAAGAGACAACTATGGTGAATTTAACTAAAAACACCTAGCAAGGGGTCCAAATGTTCCTCATTCGAAAATGATAGATAGTCAGTAAGAGAACACAAATCTGCATCGTGGATGTGGGGCAATATCTTAAAGTTTCGAGGATTCTCAAAAACATTTCATTAGATAGAAGTACGTAGTGGTGCAACCACGACCTTTTGGCACGAGTTATGGTCTTCAATCTGACGTTTTCACTATATTATGGGAGACCTTGGGCTGTAGGTTTATTGACTTGGGCATTTGGACCAATGTAATAGTAGATAAGGTTATCAGAAACCATAAAAGAAGGAAACACCGGTTAGCTACATTGATTTTAGTGGAAGAATAGATTCAAAAAGCAAAGGAGACTCCCATGAAGTTGATGTTACCTTATGGAGATATAGAAGAAAAAATTCAGAATGAAATTCTCATCAATGCAAACATTGTATCTTAGAAGGGAGGAGACGAAAAGTGTATGGTACACATGTGCTGCAGTAAAATATGTATCTGTTCAATAGATAGCGATGCATAATCGATTGTCAAAAAGAATAAAGATATTAAAGTGGAACTCAAACGCACATGTTACATATGTGCTTTGTCAGGACAACAACTTGGAATTACACAACCATTTTTACTTGTCATGCCACTATTCGACCCCGGTATGGAATTCAATTATAATAGGAATAATGCATGTCCCTATTCCAGAGATTGGAACACAATTGTAGAACCTATATCAAATTCTACTCAACGTCAGATGTCTCTTTTTCGAAGTACAGTTTCGAGGTAATTATTCATAATTTATGGACAAAAAAAAATCTCGAATACATGGAGAACCACCATCTCCACCTATACACTCATTAAACATGAAAAAGTATGACGAACTGGCTCTTTTCAATCCGGGGCATGGGAGACAAAAATTATGAGGAAGACTTCATATTTTGGTGTGCCATGCAACTAACCACATAATTTCTTCAAACCTCTAGATAAACGTTGCACTTGATGTAACTATTTTAAAAAAAAATTTGTATTCAATTCAAAATATATATATTTTTAAACTCCTAGCTAGTATGCCAATGTCTAACCAAAACATCCGCACATATATCTTTGTATTATTTTACGAAGACAAATGAAGTAAAGACATTTGTATGTCGCGAACAAGAAAATGACATGCGTGATCATATGTATCTTTTGACGAAAAGGTAAATGCTGTTGCTTGAAGCAAGTAATAAATGGTTAGAATTTTTATAGGTACTATATACTAGTATGATTTACAAGTAAATAAGTACCTACTTGTTATAATACTAACAATTAAATATATGCAAGGGACAACGAATAGACAGAAAAAGGGGACATAAGAACAGTGTTACAGTAAGATGCGAGAGATCCGAGAAATGTAAGAAATAAGGCCAAAATTATCGAAATTTGAATACCTCATACTATTAAATTAATTGGATTTTCTTTCCCGAAGCACAACAGTTTGCTTCCATTAAATATGTCAGGGCCTAAACACTTAAATCCAATTGTTAAGCTACAAGATGCGAAAGTGCGCGTGCGGTGCCTTTGCGCATGATCCTATAATCCCGAGGCCTCAGCTTTTCCCAGTTACCATTTAATAATGCTCCAACCTTTGTGCCCTCGACTTGTTGATCTTTGCTTTGGGCTTCAGTTTGTACATACACCCCACCTGATGTTTGGGCTCGTTACTGGGCTTATCAAAATTATAAAGAGCATACAGACCATTGTTTCTTTACCGTTAGAACTTATGACAAATTAGAGTTTAGGCTCGGCTCCTTGGTTCTGTCGTTCAGTGATGTTCGAGCTCTGATTTTTCTTTTAGGTTTTGTGCTAAGCGTTAAAGGCTCGACATCTCGGGGGTAAGGTCGACTTCGCTGTTTCTAGAAGCTATTAAGAAGCAACTTACTTGCCGGTTCATGAAGCTTCTGCTCATGTTATTGAGAGAGTGTCTCTCTTCGCTATAGAAGAAACTTTGGTTTGATGTTTGGCCGCGGGCGTCTTCGATTCTCTCTAGCTTAAAATCTCCATATTAAGAAGACTTGCATGTTTGGAATGACACTTATTCAATGTTGTAGTTCGAATTTCTTCTGTTTTCAGTTTCGGTTTCTTAGAGCTTTGTTTGTTTCAGCTGTATGTCGAAAGGGCGTATTAGTATCCAGGGGTTCTTATATATATATGAATTTTTGTCAAGAATTAAACCATCCCTAAACAATCCATTATCACTCAACCAAGATGTGTCTACTTAACACCTTATCAACTATTTAAAATCTAATTCGTGACATGCATACTGTAGAAAATGAATGTGTGAAGATCAATATGTTATGATAGTTGCTAGGTAGGAACAAATCTGGGACGTGATAATGTTGCTTTGAAAAGATTGAAAACCTTTAAATATTTGTGTCTATTTTGTTCTATTTCCTTAAATAGATTCATCTTTCAGGTGGGTGTGTGAATATGAAATCTAAACATATTCCATACAGAAATAGAGACAACTAATTTATTTTTTGGAAATACGTTAAGTTTGGGTTTGACCTTGTTAAGAAGACAGAAGTTGTTCTATCTTTCAGCATTGTTATTTCCCAACGACTGTTTTGGTTTGCGATTGGAATTTTTTCTTCTTTTTTTTTTTTTTATAAAAAGGCTTTTGACTTTTGAGTTTTAATAAAAAATTAGGGTTTTACAAGTCGTCTTACGAATTCCTATGGCGCATGTACACATTATATATATATACTATCGTTTACTATATAATCAATTCTT
Source organism: Sisymbrium altissimum (assembly GCA_900406495.1). Lineage (NCBI taxonomy): Eukaryota > Viridiplantae > Streptophyta > Magnoliopsida > Brassicales > Brassicaceae > Sisymbrium > Sisymbrium altissimum. The sequence continues at coordinate 20,907 of OVBI01001408.1, read as the reverse complement.
TAACCATTGCGTGGCTAGAAACTAAACATTTGTAAATATCCTTGTCGTTAGGAAACTGCGTGGAACTCCCCTACTCGTTTCAAATATCATTGAACATACCCTACCTTTTTTTTTCTTTTGATAAAATCATTAAACATATATACCTTTGATTTTTTTTTTTGTTGATAACTCTGGTATCCGGGCAGCCACATTCCCAACTATCTCTACAAGTGGGGTCCAGCGCTCCAACGGAAGAGATGTTAAATCCGTTGTGGCCAGAAATCGAATCCGGGTGGCGGTATTCACAGCTGTGAACCCTTTACCACCAGACCTTTGATTTTTTTTTATTATAAAATGTAAAGAAAAGGACGCAAGCTATTTTTATTCATGCTTCTCCTCCAGGTTTGTCTTCAATACATGCATACGAGACAGGTATACTTTGATCTATCTGAGTACTTAAGAAAAAGATATATAAATTGTTCAATTGGCTTTGATAGAGCAAAAGTCAAATCTCAAATTCTGTCTTACGATATATAAGATTCCCGAGTTGGAAAATCATAACCAAGTGGTAGTGGTCTAGTGGCTTCCACTTGAGGAGGAGTCGCCCTGTTGGTCTAGGCCAGGGATCGATTCCCCTCAAGTGCGAAGTTGCTAAACATTTCCCCATTTGGCCACACGGATATGGCTTTAGGGCCCATTTGCAAACCCNTTTAAAAAAAAAAAAAAAAAAAAAAAAGAAAAATCATCTATTGTTTTGTTTATTATAATATATTTTATGCATATAACAAATATAGAACAAAACAATGTCGTTCATAATCATTAAAATACACTAAACTCTGAGTAGCAGACTGTAAGTGGGTTTAATTAAAAAATAAAAAGCCGATAGTTTTGAATATTTATAATTTCCTTGTTACGTAAAGGGAAAGATGTGTAGCCGTTTCAAGTTTCAACCATCTGCAGCCAACCTTGCATGGTCACTGCCAGTAATTTTCAAAGTTCAAAGATACACAAAATCAAGAATTCTCTATCTAAATTATATTACAAATTTGTTCTTGGATACGATCGAGCACTTTTTAAAATAATCATTATAACCATTAAAAATTATCAAAAATAAACATTACCTAGGGTAGATACCAGATTACAGAAGAAGCTTACAACTAAAATTTTTCTTTAAGAAAAGAGGTCCAATACTAAAATTTTCAGGGTCTTTTTTTCATAGAACATGAAAAAATCCCATGAATTTTTAGTAAAATTAAACTATTAATAAGCAGGATGTACCTGAGCCATGTCATGTTACTATTCAAAGACAACGATCGTCCTACTTCAAAACTCTAGTTGTATCTAAAGTCAACGGTCAGAATCGTTGGCTGCATTATAATATGATTCTTTTAAATATACTTACACGCATATATAGTTCTAAATCATTCTAATGTCTTGTCTGAATACACAAATCAACAAGAACTCCATTAATCTTCAAAAGCCTTCCCTGATCTTTACTTCTCCATCTCTCTTGATATTAGTCACCGTACCATGATTCCTACCAAATGCCACGAGATTAGCGGCTCCCGTCCTCCGTCGCTAAAACTTGCCGGAGAATCTCATTCCATCAAGAAAACAACGTCGTGCAACGTCGTGAAACAGCCACGGCGACATGGACGAGCAGCTCCAGTTATCATCTACGCGTGCTCTCCGAAGGTGATCCACACGCGTGCCGAAAACTTTATGGCCTTGGTGCAGCGGCTCACGGGTCTCGAGGAGGTTAGTAGGCGGATTTCTAACGACGTCGTCAGCGAATCATCGTCTTCTGTGTTAACGGAAGAGGCCAACGTCGGTAATGATGATGATACAAGTTGGGAGAGACATCAGCAACGGCAAAACCTAGCTGATATTCCATTGTTCACGCCGAGCTCGATGAACTTGTTTGGTTCTCCAACTAAACTTATTTATCTGTCACCGAACCGAAATGATCCGGTTTAAACCCTCGGTTTACAAGTTCATACAAGACTTCCCATCAAATACTTATATGGTTTCGTTTTCATATAGATAAATTCTGCTTTTATTTGTTCGTTCGTTTGTTTATCCGTGCTTAAGTTGTTTCACTTAGTGGAGGATTATTTAATGTAAATGATACTTAGACCATGATCAATGAAAAATCCTTAATAAGGTTTTTAATGAATTATTTACTATAAAAATGAGACTAAGAACTTTTGGTAAGAAATTTAAAATTTATCTCTTCAAGTAGTGAAACTCTTTAACAATTCTAAAAAGAAAAACAATTAATAGTGACAATGGTACGTATGCAAGAAGTGAGAATTTGTCTTTCCTTACCAAAAACATAGACCCGACATGTGTACTCTAAAATCCTTTTTTTTGGTTTTGTGTTGAAAAATAATTATGAAATGTTTCTGTTTTTTTTTTTTTTACCATTTTTTGTTAAATTTAATTTAAGATTCAGCTTTAAGAACTATATAAATTCACCGTTAATTATGTTTAGTCTCTGTATTTGGTTGATTAGAAACTTAACAGGCTTGGAGTTTTAAAGATTATTTATTTTTTTTCGCTTCCTACGGCAGTTTGAAAGAAAAGACAAAAGGATCTTTTTCTTCAACACTTAACCGTTTCCATACACTATACTGTTCATTTTGTGAAAGAATATTATGTAATACAGAAGGACAAAATGATGTCACAAAATCAATGTTGCAACTGAGTAATTCAGTCGTATATCTCTCGTATATATCGCAACTTTCAAATCTGCTGCAAGATCTTTGTTATTTGAGATGGTTAGAGATGACGTTTGGAGATGGAAGTACGTCGCGTTGATTTTTCTGTTGCACATCTACGAACATAATAGATAACTGTATTGTGTTCGTTCACTAAACATATGATATTTCATCTAAAACTGACACCGTTAGGAGAGGCCTTCTTGTTGAGCCCAAACAACTAACTGAAATATATTTTCATGTTTGTTATAGATTCAGGGCCCATTACAAAAATGTACAGAACTGCATTTAACTATAATTTTTTTATTTTTCAATTCAAGTCCACTATATTTTTTATTTACCGCAAGCAAATACAGTGGCCATTCAATTCAAAGTTTTAAGTTTTTTTGTGGGTCTATGCAGAGTAGGAGTGAGTGTAACCAAAATAACCGATGTAAGAACCGAACTATACTCTAATACTATTTAAATAGTTTTATTTTTTTGATATATCTTAATAATAGATTCTAAATCTAAACCAAAACCGAAAAAGAAGAAACAGATTTCAAAAATTTTTAAAGATCGAAATCATCAAAAATCAAAACAAACCAATCATATAAATTATGTTTTTTTGCATATTTATTTTTCATAAACCAAAAAAGACAAAATAACCGAACCACAACAGGTGAAATCTAGATTAAATTCCGCTAATGCAAAATGTGTGTGTTTTTACGTGGAGTGTAGACAATTATGTGCCAGTGTGCCACACACAAAATATATAAAAACATTATACCTAAACGTGATCAACATATCATAATTTAAAAAAATTTTAGTTACCTAAATTTGAATCTTTGAATTTTAGAACCTCAGATATTCTTTCTTTTAGATTGAACTGGAACAAGTTATCAATCAAATTATGGATCCAAATAATTTGTCGGTTATGACTTTTACTTCCAAGAACTACCGCCACACACCGGCCGCATTAACAATCTCAATCACAAAAATCACAACATCACCAAACTTTTAAAACAATCACAAATATATACGTTTTATCTATCATAGTTTTTTTTCCCTCTTTTTAAGACCATTTTTCTATATCTTAAACTTTAGTCTTTCATATTTCTTGTTTCTCCTTTTTGGCGTGCTTCTTTACGAAAAATACGATAACCATATATCATCACCACAAAAGACAAATATCTCAACCTCCTTACAGTGATTCTTCACGCAATAGGAAAGCAGATTTATCAAAATTTCCCAACGATTCTCTTTTTTTAGTGAACAATTACTTTGTTCCTCTTTTATTGTCACTATCTACATTCTTCTTTTAAAAATTCATATATCTCCAATTCTTTTACTTTCGTATTAATTACCAAGATTCCAAATTTTACATACCAAAATTCTCTTTGTTTTCTTTTCAATCTCATCATGGTTTTCTGATTTGGGTTTTCATTTTTTTTTTCTTGATTCTAGGTGGTGAGGTGTCAATAAAATACCGATTAAATTTTACTTTTTTCTCTTTCTTATTCTCTTTTGCCATAGAACTTATCTTCTTAAGTCAAGCAGTTTGTTGACTTAAATTTGTAACAACTAAAATTTTATTTATAATGATATTTACAATTTTAGCAACAAAAAAAAAACTTGTGTTCTCTTCAATTCATTTGATGGTGACTCTAAGTCTATCCTAAGTGTTCGACATGCATACAATATTCCGAAAAGAAAATTAGTACGAAAAGAAAAGACATTGAACAAGCTGTAATCTGTGGCCAAAATATTTGCTAATCTTATGGAAATGTAATCTGTTGATCTAAAACTTGTTGATTTAACAAGCTGTGTGGCTTTGGTTTTATTTCCCAACTTCAATCTTTTTAGAAGATAGAGAAATAAAACAGTATACAGTATGGTCAAAATTAATTTTCCTGCTTTTTGAGTGTGTTTACACATTGAAGATAGAGAAATAAAAATGATTTTTGCCCATGTGTTTCAAATATATTATTAATAAAAAAGTTCTACATAAATATTAATAAAATAGGATTTTATATTTATATTTTTAAAAAATAAAATAGACATAACATAAACATTCCATATATTATAGATAAGACTATAATACCAAACTGAAAGAAATCATATGAATCTACATAAGAGTATCATTCTATATGGGTAGTGGTGATTCAAAGGAAAGGTACGACTATGACCTCCACTCCACACTGCATTTAGTATATATCCTACTGATTTGTCCTCAATCAAATCCATTCAGTTCTACATTTTAATTGTTGCTACATATATAGATAGAACATCCATTCTATTCTGGTTTACCTCTAATTATAATCTTCCATTCTCAATAGAACGTCCAAGAAAATGGAAATGCTACAGCTAGCAATAGGTGTCAGGACAATCCTATTCTAAATGATGTTATATTAACTAGGTAGGTTAGAAGACATAGATGAAGAAATGTGAGAATAGCAATTGGGTTTGTCTTTTTTTTTTTTTTTGTCAATAATTGAGTTCGTCTTATAGACAATAAAATAACATTTTCATATATAACATGATAAATATTTTTTTTTCTTTTTTTTTTGTTCCAACAAGAAACATAAATTTAAAGAGTTTCTCTTCCCAAGTTTCAGTTATTTTATTTTTTAGAGCAATTGATGTTTCGAAATCTAGAGAACACCTTCCTCTCTGCATCATAGCTTCGTTACTCATCTAAAAAAATTGAAATGTTTAATTGGTTTTCATGGATTCAATCCTAAAATACTACAATTTTCTACTATATTCTTTTAATATGATATTTGAAATCATTTCAAAAAGGGAACTCCGATAGTTATCGAATCCAACAGTCATCACATGTGCCTATTGTGGGATAGATGATGAATATCTTTAGGCTATGTGAATCTCTTTTTCAGATACCTTCCAATTCAAACATATTTTTTATGCTATCAATTTTCTCAAATTTGAATCATTTATTCTAGAAGCTTTCTTCACATCATTTAAATTGAGTTTCCAATTGATAATATGGTTATGAAAGAGTAGGAATGAACAAAATTATATTAATATTTATCATAATCCGCAAGAGATTCTCAAGATAGTATATGTATAATCAATGCTATGGGATGAGACTTAATTGTTTAAGACCAATATCAATGTATCCACAGGTAATTCAAGTGCGGTGAATTCAAGCAGGACATTGGTATCTTTTGATTGATAAAATTAGTATGAAATTATTTGTCTACCTTTTTTCAGTTATATGTTCCACCAGTAATACCCATATTTTTCACCACACATTATCTTCAAATATTTTAACTATTGTGGACTTGTGGTTTATTCCCTATAATATATTTCAATAGCGTAATCTTTATTTATTTCAAAGCATTTTAGAAACTCGCAACCGGCCACATTGTTGGCCTGGCATTATTGAGCCACTCACTCCAAGTGAAGTAACCGACCAAACCCAACCCACCAAAATTATTTAAAATCATCTTAGGCTGATTTTATTTAAATTTAAAAATGAAAAAAAAAATTGAAGAGAAGCAAACAGACAAATTTATTTACAAAACGTTCGACGTTCTCGTTTTACACTTTTCGCGTTTGAATCTTTTTTTTCGCCGTCCTTTCACTTCATAGACGCAACCGTCACAATCACAAATCTTAATAATTTAAAACGCATCTCGTCAACGAAAACCCTCAGCCTCCGATGACGACGTCAGCGTCCCACCAAGTCTCACCGTCCGTCTCCGTCAAGTCCGTCAAAGCACCGTTAAACCTCCTCAAATCTCCCACGGCGATTTTCCCGCTGACATCATCTCTTACGTAGATCTTCTCCACGCCACCGACGTCAACTCCGATAACATTTCCAAGAAACCTCCCCGGCTGCCTCCACTCCGCCAACAACGCCGGCATACGAAAACCAGCGCGTGGATCACACGCCTCCACTTTGACGGCGTCGCTACCTTTCTTCTCCGCCGTCAGAAAAAACGACGACGGCGAAGCTGAGCTGGTGCAGTTCTTGAGAAACGTCGCCACTACATTGTTCCGTTGACCATCATCTCCGTCGTTGTCGCCACCGTCTATATCTAAATGATCCCAAAGCTTCACGACTCCGCTCGAACCAATCCCACCAAGATCCGGCCACGAGAACAAATCTCCGAAGCTGCCGTTGAAACATGAGAAATTCCCATTTTGTCCCTGATCATCACTATTGTAATAATCAGATCCTTTCACGCGGAAACCTCCGTTGACCCAACCTCGGTTAAAGATGGAGTCAACGTCTCTCTCATCTTCATCTTCGTCTTCGTCTTCTTGATCTTCGTCTTCGTCGTCGTCTGAAGAAACCGAGGAAGAACAAGAAACATCGGAGTCGCTATCGTAATCATCGAAAAGAGTTGGTGAAGAGATAGAGACATCTATTTTCCTTAACCTAACAACTAAACTCTTGAGTCTTGTAATGAAATGTGTGAAATAAGCTAAAAATGCAATAATCAACGCTCCCCATTTCCAGAAACCGTAAGCTTGGTGTAGCTTTCCGATACCGGAAACAGCAACAGATCGAGAAAGAAACGATGGATCGTTTATTGAGTTTATGCCAACTTCGAAATCTCTAAGTCTATTAATCACCGGAACCTCCATAGCTACAAACTTTTTTTAGTAGAGAAAACAAATATTAATTAGGGTTTGTTTTTGTTAAGACAAGAAATGGTTGAGAAGGATGAAAAGAAGAGGGTTATGTAAGAGAAGAAAGCAAGCCTTAAAAAGAGCCAAGTGAAGGAAAAGAGAGATTACGTGTCAGTTAACTAGTGGATGAGCGTGAGAGTTTTTTTGGGCGCACGTAGGAAAAAGTGGGATAGATAAGGCAACAATCACAATGAGTCAGCCTCTGCCAGATGTATTCTCTGTGTCTACCATTTAAAGTATAAACTATCTCTCCGCCACAATAAAAGGTCATTGTTTTTTTTTGGGGTTGTGTTATTAGTAATGAAAATCATAAATATGTGTGAGTAGTTCGAACCACCTACCACAATATAGTTTTATTTTAGTATTTGCCTTTTTCTTCACCATTATTGAAGAAACAAGGTTTGGATTTGAGGCGTCCAAAATAATTGTGTTGGTGGTTACTTTGTTATGAGGAGGATCATTGAGGTCCTCAATGAATAGATCTTTTTTTTGTTTATTGTTTTGTTTTTGTTTAAGAATACTACGATGTGTATAAAATGACAACTATTAAAATATGACAACTGTTTTTGTTCCTACATACATTTATTTTCCTATCACACTGTCTATAAAGGAAACTTTTATTTTAAATACATGAACCTTTACACATATACTTTAAATATACAAATAAGGAAATTTGACTAACACATCTGTGTTACAAAAAAAAAAGACTAACACATCTATATATATTTAGGGTGGTTATATTTGCAGCGTATATAGCATATTTTATCTTATAATGTATGTGGTGCAAAATAATGTCTCATATTCATTTAAAAGTTATAGACTTATAGTACACTATATTTAAGTTTACACACTGGAATTCCTAACAAATTTCGGAAATATGAATATTTTGGGAAAATCAGAAATTTTCTAGATTGCTTTTTAAACAGAGAAAAAAACCGGAAAGGTGCTAGAACCTAGTGGACCCGGTCTGAGACCATTTCGTATTGTAAGAATAACGACATGTTAGCCACAGATTTCCCGACACGTGTCTCCTGGATGAGCGGGAAAACATTTATAGCCATTAGTTATAAGGTGATTCTTACCAGAATGAGCTGGAGATAGATTTGGTCCAAATTTGTAGCCATCAGTTAAGATGCACGCCACGGTATCTTCTACGAGACGGCAGCATCAAATCGAATCTTACTTACTAGTTAATTAGGGGCTTTATCGTTCCGGTTACGTTTTCATCTTGACTTCTAAAACTTGTATATTCTACAAAAGAATTCAAAGCAAAGTCTAACTTGTTTTACCCAGTTAAATTCTGGATGTTCTTTCGAATAGAGTTGAGAGTTTAATGCAACTTGTATTTGAAGATAAGAATTTTCAACAGCTAATTAATCCCATCCTCTCGTCATGGTACAAGGGACAATTTCCTTACACACCGAATGCGCCAAAATGGTGAACTGACTCGATCTAACCCGTTTATTAGTAAAATTGATTAGATGTTCTCTTAACCCTACTAATAAACGAATAAAGCGGATTGAACAATACAAAATTATTTCACACAAAATATGGTTAAATGATTGAAGTCTGATTGCTTACTCTACGTAGTATAGGGTGAACGGAACGACCAAAAATAGTAGTATAAACATATACTACGGTTTTTATACGTTGTGTATGGAGTAATCATTCCGAGCCTCAATTAATTATTTAACAAATTGTCTTCATATCTCAGTATAGAATAACCATTCAGATAAAGTAGATAAAATGTTGATTTTTTTTTTTTTTGACCGAAGGTTTTCTAAAAATGTTGATTTTGGTATGATAACGATGTGATGATGCTGATTTGATTATTATGCATGCCAATAATGTTGAATCAAGTTGAGAAGTATGATGGACTGTGAAAGTGCAAGAAAGTAATGCATTAGAACATATATAAAATGATTTTATGATTTGGACCTTAAGCATGTTGGATATATACAACTTTGATTTGAGAAATGATTGACGGACGAATGTTTTTTTTTTTTAAGAAACTGAAAAGGGAAGGTACCAAGTTGACAGCCAGAAAAAAGTTTCAGAATTGGGCCAACCAAGTTTTAAATGAGGTTCAAATCTCACGACCTGGTTTGTTTTATTATTAAGCCCAAAATCTAACAGTAGTTCCTTAGATTCCAAATAAAAAATCCCTTTCATTCGTCAGATGAAAATATCCTCATGTTAATCATGGGATCTCCAAATTGTAATTGTTTATAGTTTCATAATTTTTAACCATGACTAACTACCATTGTGTTTTGGTCAATTAATTGATGTTCAAGCATTAGTTACATGATAATTTTGGTTTTAATCTTATTACAGGAAGGGTTGAAACAAAAATATTGGAGTCTAAACAAACAATCAAACAATCACGCATTTGTGATTGCCAAACTCTCTGTAGCTAGTGCAGAAGAAACATATTTCCTGCAAGATGATTCTTGAGATAGGATTATAGCGTCAGTAGTCTTGAAATACTATTCCATCCAATCGTCATTGATATTTTTACTCTAAACACCGTTAGTGAAAATTAAAATATTTGAAAAAGAAGGATTTAAAAATTTAGAGGGTAATTGTTTATAATTTCATAATTTTCAACCATGATTAACTACCATTGTGTTTTTGTAAATTAGTTGATGTTTAGACATTAGTTATATGAAGATTTTGATTTTATTCTTATTACATATAAAATTTAAATAAAAAACAGCTTTTGGCTTTTTTGTTTTTAATGAATTAAATGTTTTTATGATTTTATAAGACGAAAACAATTTGGATATAACCACAAAATTCTTTTGTATATATTAGGCTGATTTCTATAGATAAAATGTAGCTTTATTTTATTAATTACTTTAAAATATATTTTACTTTCATAGAATAGAGATATATTAGAGAGTAATTAATACACATATAATTTACTAATTTTTATGTAAAGAATTAAGATTTTAGGCAATCAATGTTATTTTCTCCAATGTAAATATATATCTATTATTTTTATATCCCAAAGAATATTCCACGCTATGTAGATCTCGAACAACTTTAGTACAACTATGTATTGAAATCATGTTGTTACAAGTGTGAAATCAGTCTCTAAAAAAAATAAAATAATTGATGAATATTGAAAGAGTTAGAAATATATGACATTGTTGGGTATTGGCTTTCCAAAATCTTAGTTTGCTTATTAAAATGAATAGTTGAATCAATCCATTGGTCAGATCACAAGGTTGAAAAGGTCTATATCACCAACAATAAATGAACATTTGTAATAAATAAATACAGAAAAACTGTGATGACCAAGCAAAGAACAACTACCATAAGTTTAATAAAGGAATCACATCCTCCTGCTGATCATGTATTTTACTAACATATAATACTCTTTATATTTCAAAATAAATAATGTCTTAGGCCAAATGTTTTGTTTCATTTTAAAAAATTTTTATTTTATTTTTAATATAACATTAATTTGTTTTTATTTTTTTTTGGACCAATAATATTCTATAATCTTTTTTGTTATATGTTGAATTAAAAAATAAATAATTTTTAGTATAAAAAACTCAAAAATATGAATTCATGTGATTTTTTAATCTATGTGTATATACTTTAAAAATTACGTAAATTGAAATAGAGAAGTACTAATTAACGAGATTGTAAGACTTACAATCATTCATTTTTAGTTATTATGGTTAGAGTTTTTACTTTTTAGAGTTAAAACATTAAAACTAATGAAAATGGATTTATAATCAAAGCTACAGTTTCACCGAAATGCAGTCTAATAAGATTTATATATAAGAGTGCTATATTTTTTATTTTTTAAAGAGTGCTATATGTTAATTAATTCCTATGGAGAACATTTCTTCAAATGACATAACTCTTAGTCACCAAAATCACAAAAGGTACCATTGTTTCATTCTAAACATACAGTAACAAGACAAGAATTTTTAAAGCTCGGAAGGTGAATCTAAGACCAGAAACACGTGGCTGTCATCAGCTCTCACATTAATTCTTTTTCGTTTTTTTCTATCAAAAAGGGTTAAAAACCAGAGCAAACGATTCCTTCTATGCACATTGAAGAAAGTAAAAGTGCAAACAACATGAGAAAGAAAAAGGAATCGAATAAACAAACACTTTTTCTTTTTCAAATTTCTCTGCAAAGACCATCAATAATGACACATTTGGAATTTCATCGAAAACTACGTCCTTAAGGTCCACAAAATTCCATTCAAAGCACGCACTTTTGCGAAGAGAGACTGCTTCAAAAGAATAAAAAGGACAAAGTTTTTTGCGTTGTGAGGTTTTTATTCTCGCTTGGAAACAGCTATAATAACGAGGCACCATTATTATCAACTCAAGTTTTTCAAACTACCAAATCCATGGCGACGCTGCAGAGGTTCAGGTTCCTAGCGACGCAGTGTGGAGTTGAACAAAGCCCTACACGGAGTCCAAGCCCGAGTACAAGTCCGTTGGTACAGTTTCGTCGTAAGAAGACGACCTTAAAGATGCTTTTGAGTCTTAGATCGCCAAACCGTCGAGAGCAGCCGTTGATTCATCAGAGCCGCTCATTGGCTGCTGACAAGGATGTAGCTGGACGCAAACTGAAAGACTTATTCTTCTCTTCGTCTCCTGTAGAGGAAGAAGAAGAAGAAGAAGAAGAGAAGGAGAGACCGAAGGGGAAGACAAAAGAAGAAGTTCTTGCAGCCATGGCAGCTAAATTGAACGCAGCTGCTAGTTCACAACTGGAGTCCAACGCTGCACCGGTTTGGTTCGGATTCAGCAAGCGGCTTCTGCAGCGAGCTTGGCGTCCTAAGCTGGGTACCATTCCTGAGTGATGTTTAATTTATTTCTTATCTTTCTTATGTAACACTGGAAACCAATATGGAAACCATTTGTTTCCTATATGAACAAATAGATATCCTTTTATCAAATCTCGTATCACTTGGCAACAAATCTTATGTTTGAATTCTTCAACAAAGACGAACAAAGTTCTACATTTTTCAAACATTTCTTGTTAGAAGGTTGAGCCTGTGTATCCTATTTGCTTGTCAAAAGGGATTTGGCAAGTAATTGATTTTATTAAACTTAGTTTGTAAGTCTCTCAAACCCAAAGTCTTTCTGTTGTTTTTATGGCTTGGGCTTTACTTCTCTGGGAATACTACTTGTACAAGAAACCTATGGATCATCTCATAGCTTGTAAATGTAATAACCGCAGACGGTGTTGTCCTCAGTAAGTTAGTGGCACAGCCTCGGTAAAACCCAGTAATCCCTTCATTTCTAAACACCTTCTTCGTGCAGTCAATGACTCCCGAATACCGAGCCTCTACGTTTCTTACTTGCCCTTGCTCTTGAAGCTTGGACCTCACAACCTGAAATGATGAAAGAACATTGTGTTAATGATGACCTAGAAGTGAGATGGAGAAAGCAGAGGAGACAGAGGAAGGGGAAATGACCTCGTGCGGGTACGTCATTACAGAGGCGATTACTTTAGAAATTGAAGAGGCCACAGCGACATTCCCGGGGCTCAACTTGTCCACGCTTGTATTACCTAAGAAATCCAAATACATATGATCAGAAACTAGTGAGATCATGAAACAGAGAAGCTCTGCAGAAATCATTGCTTACCAACGTTTGCCATGTATTGCTTGATCTTTTCATATGCTGGAAACTGGATCACAACATGGCTTACTCCCACCAAAGAAGGCAAAATGCCACTGTTCCACCACAAAGCAAATAACAACCCATATATCAACCCAAATATCAACTTTAGCTACGGTTTCTTGAATTTCCAGCTTCATTGGAGAAATTGACCTGTACAACCCTGGTAATCCTTCTTCCCGACAAATCCTACTAAATGCAGACACTATGCTTTTATAAGGTACCACATCCGGTCTCATTCCTTGTGTCTGAAAAATACAGGAGACTCATCCGGTATAGACTGAAACCAAAGAAACAAAAACTAAGCGTGTGAGTAACAAAACTTACCATTAATCTTGTTTTGACAACCCAAAGTGGATTAGTTGCAATCGATGTAGAAGCTCCAGCACCAGCAGCAGCTACCATGTTCGCCCCAATACTTAGCTTTCCATCTAACACGAGAATATTATAACAAACATACAACGAAAATCAAAACTAAGTAGAATAAAGCAAAAGAAAACTTTGGCCAGCATTGAGTAGTGATTAGTGAGTACAGACCATTTGACTGGAGCAGATCCTTTAGCTTTCCATAAACAGAGAAGTACACCTGCAGATGACGTCACAATATTTGTTACAAGGAAAGATACGAAGACCTCTAAAGCCATTTGAATGATCATAACTCATAAGTAACAAGGAGAGCTAGTTCTAATCCTGTGCCATTGAAATAAGAAAGACCAATAAGCAAGTGGAAACTCACAGCCCAATTGGGAAGGAGAGCTATGATGGTTGGTGAAAGACCTCGATACATTCCCCTAACACCTTCATTCTTTAGTATATTCCTTAGGCTTGTAATGATCACACTACCTGATAGATTTTTTACAAATGAAAAACATCTAGTGAGAAATTTCTTGTTAGATGCATAGAATCCCATCAAATTGTATTTTATACCTCTTCGAGTTTCTGGAAGGCCAAGAACCTGTAACCTTGTCTTGATCACATCCAATGGGCAAACAAAAGTCGCAGCGATTGCACCTGAATATACTTCCACATCAACCAAGAACTGAGAAAAAAATGTGAAGAAGATATAAATCACAAACTGACCAGCCGCAGCTCCTGCACCGGCGTTGCAGATGGCATCTCTAATGCTTCCGGAATTAACGTTAGAGCTACCAGCTTCTTCTCTCATCTTCCGAAAAGTTTAAACACAATAAAGAAAATAAAACAAAATGATGAACTCAATGAGTCTTGGCTCGAATTAATAAGCTTCAAGTTGAATTGATCAATTTGTATACAACCGTTGATAAGACGGCGATGTGTTTCTTCCAGTCTCTTTTGCATACTAATATGATGATCCCTATGAAGAAGAAAGCCTTATTGTTCGTTTGGTGATGTCATCTCTCTGCCGAAAATTACATCATGCACCACCAGCAAGCAGCACACAGCTCAAGGAAATAGTGAAGGAGAGTCTCTCGCTTCTGCTAAATTTTGTTACCATACTTCCACATGGCCGCATGACGTTTACAAAATTACATCCCACGTGGTGCACACCATAAACGCAACGTTGATGATGATGGTGCACCATGTTTTTGAATATTCTCCATTAAATATTCTATATGGACTATACACTGAATATATATATATATATTTCTTTTGTCAACACACTGAATCCTTATATTTTGTTGACATCTCATCATGAATTAATATTTCTATCTAGTACAATTTTTAAAAAGGCCAAAATATTGTACTCATCCGAATCCTAACAAGAACGAGTGTCATAACAGAAGAACAAGTAATGCTCATAAAATTTAATGTGTTTTGTTAAATTACAATTAATTTAATACATAAAAATTTTACATTATAAAATAGGAAAAAGAATATTACAAGAAAAAGCAAAATTAATAATATCATTACAGCATAATGTTAAAAAAGATACGAAAAACATCAAATAAAGTGAAATTAAGAGAGGTAAAACCACAAAAACATATGAAAGTTCGTGAAATTTCAATGCCACAACTATTTTTAGTGGTAATATGTATTTTTTTTTGGTGTGTACGTGATTGTAAAACTTTGTTTGGGATTTATGATTTTGATGCGTGTGCGTGTGTTACATTCTTTCCCGTGTTTAGTGTCTAATTCTATAAATGATGTGTTTGTTGAAGACTTTTGGGATTTTGTTTCTTTTTTTTTGTGTTCGTGATATACATGTGTTTGAGATTTTGATTTTGTGCTTGTATTTTTTTTAATGATTTTGTAGTGTTTTGTGTAAGATTATATTATGGTTTTGGTATTTTTGTATTCGATTTTGTGTGATTTGTTTTAGATTAATTATAATTTAGGTAAAACCGTAAAAGTACCTGCAAAAAAATAAAAAAATAAATCAGTACCAAATAATATAAATAAAGGGAAGATGAGACCTAGCTTGCAGGAAGACGAAACCAAATATGATCTCTATCGGTATACTTGAAGTTTGTCGAGTTAGCTCAAATTCCACATTTCTACAAAGATTTCAATTAGAAAACTGAATCAGCATCATAACTAGCAATAATCTTTGCCAAACGGTAGGAAGATGCACTCACGGTTTTCCTGATGTTTCTCCTTCTTTAATATACTTCTCGTAGAAGTTCTGGTAATATGCATGAATTTCTCTAGGGTCGTTTTTTGTAAGCGGGGGCTTGGTTTCCTCTTCTTCCTTAAAAAAAAAAGACATAGGACGTGTGTAAGCTCTTAAAGATCAATTAATAGAAGCCTTCTTACCTTCACCAAGCAAGTATATACACCTTCTCGAGCCTATGTAACAAGTAGGTCTTAAACTGACGAACACCTCGTCCACTCGATGTAGCATCCATCCTATGAGCCATCTCAAAAGCATGAAAGCGGCCTATAATATAACAAAAACAGAGAGTTAAATTAACCATACTCGGTTACAGAATCATTTCTATGTCAAGAACCCATCTATACAACATCTTTAAGTTGAAAAAGGCAAAAGCAAGCAAACAAGAATGTTGGCAGTCAGAACTCTTCTTGTTCGAGCTCTCGAACTTCAATTTTCACAAACTTAAAACATATAAGCAAACTCACAGAGATAAGCAACTCGAGGATTTTCCTTCTCGATTTCATTAGCAACACGAAGAATCGGAGCAATAGAGGAAGAGATGAAGGAACAAGCTCGCTATCCATGGCACTAGCATCTTCGTTTGGCCTATCAATCATCATAGTGGTCGCACGCGACGGATTAACAAATTTATAAAATTGGATTTCAACAAATTTATGAAAGCATATTAAATAATCAGCGGAATTTCCAACAATGAATATAGATAGATTCCCACTATTATGAGTAAATTTTGGCTCACCTTGTTGTTATTCCTCACAGTTTTTGCATTAACCAAAGACTTCATGGAATGGGATGAGTTTTATCTGAAATAAACTATGAATTTCTGATGGATGGGGGAAGAAAGAGCAAATTAATATTTGAAACATGCTATTAACTGATAAGTAATATTGCTACCAATTATAAACCTTTTTTGAAACTAGAAGGTCATGACTCCAATCATTATAGCAGCCATCATCAGCTCCTGCCATCGTCAAAGTCCAACACATGTGGCACCCATATCATCCAAGTCCCTCCTTGCATCGTACTTCAAGTCTGAGCCAACAGAAATCCACCTGTGTAAATCATAGAGAAATTGGAGCAAACATAATTAGAACTTATCTCATCCCACTTTAAGTCATCAACGAGACCAAATAAAGGGACACTGTAGGTAGGCACAATTATGGATCTATAGTATACTCATAAGCCAGATTGAATTGAGCCATCAACATCTAATCAAGGTTGTAATTGGCGCAACAGAATCCTCCTACAAAACTTACAAAGCTTTTCTCCTTCTATGTTTGCAGTTTTCCCAAATCAACCCAGGAATTGTCCGACCTTTCCCCACACCAGCACCATCTCCAACAAAAAAGCCTGCTCTGGTACCATCAGCAAGGTGATGGAGATGCCTCTACAATAGAAATAAACAAATGTCACTCAAGAACGAGACCATCAACCAAAATTTCTGCCAATTTTTTTTTTAAAAGCAACCTGATAAGCGTAAAGTAATGTCTCAATCTGCAAGCACGACAAAGCCTTTGACCTTTCGAGCTCTTCCTTGATTCTGAGATCATAAGTGGGTTCTGGGGGCTGCACTGCAGACAGAAATGATGTTTCGACAATTGGATCAGGATGAAGAGGTCCGATTAAAAGCTTTGGGGGATGCTGCAAAAAAAACAAAAAAAACTAATGTCATCAAAAACATTAAAAGTGATGAAAAGATAACCAAAACCAACTGTTAAGGATGAGGGGTATTCACATAATCCATAAACGTTTCTCCCACAGTTCCACCTTCATCTTCTTCTCTCTCCACTTCAATAGCTTCCTAGTGTTGGACCAACAATACAGTGAAGCTAGTTCAGAAACAACAAAAATATGATCTTGAACATGACAAAGGATGAACAAGAGAGGTTTACGTGTAGAATCAGTTATGAAACTTTCAAAACACGATGAAATTTGTTCAAGCTTCAAGAATAAGAAATATGTTCCAAAAGAGCTGCAGGTGAGGTTACCTCTTGTGGTGGGGCACAAAGAAAATAGAAGAAGTGGTAATTACGCTCTGGTTTAGAGATTTGACACACACGAGTCCTCTCTAGAAAATAGGTCCTTATAACAGCTCCAGATATTCTTCCCTTGCTTATGAGATTAGATTTCAACAAATTTACGAAAGCATATTAAATAATCAGCAGAATTTCCAACAATTAATATAGATAGATTCACATTATTATGAGTAAATTTTGGCTCACCTTGTTGTTATTCCTCACAGGTTTTGCATTAACCAAAGGCTTCATGGAATGGGATGAGTCTTATCTAAAACAAACTATGTATTTCAGAGTCTGATGGATGGGGGAAGAAAGAGCAAATTAATATTTGAAACATGCTACTAACTGATAAGTAATATTGCTACCAATTATAAACCTGCTTTGAAACTAGAAGGTCATGACTCCAATTATTATAGCAGCCATCATCAGCTCCTGCCATTGTCAAAGTCCAATGTGTGTCAAGAAGTTACTACAAATTAGTAGAGAACAGAACCACAAAACCTTACCTCCCCAGGCATTGAAGTTCCAGTCGACTCCAGCAATGTTTCGGCTAAGGGAACTGAGCTTTAATGGTCTTTTCCGCACAACAAACTGTAAAACAGAGAGCAGGGTTCAATGAGATAAAGGGCGGTAACAAGAGATTGTAGAAAGTTTTGTAAGATGGAGAAGAGGGAGAAGATAATAAGTCACAGTTGCTCCAGAGTCTCGGAACCAAGAATTATTCCGATAGCCTCTGGAAGCTGTTTCCTTGCAGTTTCCCACTATCATTCCAAAAAAGGAGACAAATCAGTAGGATTTTTCATAGAAAACTAAAGAATTGTTATTATATATCCGGTATGATTCTAAAATGTCGATGGAATAACTCTTAGTTGTATTACCTTTAAATGAAATGGTATAAACCAAATTCGTCCTCAAGCTTGACTCTCATCTCTTCAGTAACTCTTTTGGAGCAACCATTAATCAAACTGAAAATTTAGTGTGCGTGATTAAGCACAAATTTCTAAGGGATATCTGATAATTTTGAGACTTAAGCTGTATGATTTGATGAATGAAAGAAAACAAACCTTGACGACTAGGTGTTTTGGCTGTGTGCAAGTATAACACGGCCTGCTTTAGCCATCCAACTTCTTTATGGTACTGCAAAATAATATAGACAAGAGAGATGAAAACCTAGAGAATTAACATAAAGGCACGAAAATTACAATACTAGTTCGAGTTTTGTTTGAAGTTATGATTTTGTATTTTTGTTGTGAAATGTTTGTTCCATTTGTTTAGTATGTTTATTTTTGTTTGGCATTTTTTTTATATGTATTGTGAAATACTGGTGTAATATTTTGTTTGGAATTATGATTTTGTGTCCTATATTTTTCTTGCGTTGTATGTTGTGTGTTACTAATAAGTGACCGTGGAATGTTTTGTAATTTTTGACTAAATATATTTGTGATGGAGATAAAATTATTGACCGAAGAGAAGACTTAGCTCAGTGGAGAAGCACCAAATAACATAAAGAGAAGAGAAGGATACTTAGCTCAGTGTAAGATGGACCCAATGCTGTGTTTCGTAGTGGAACTTCCAAAATTCCATCATGAAACTTTGTATAATTTTGTAAGTTCCTTATCATTCACTAACCATTACTAACCATTATGTAAAATGTCGGTCTTTATAGAGCTCTCGGGAGCTTCATATACCATAATAACACTGCACAATAAAAAAAGGTTTCTAATATTAATATCTTTATTCACAATCTAACCAAAGTTTGGTGCAACAAAATCCTTACATTGACTAATTCAAGAGAGGAGCTTCCATCATCTTTACTATGTAGGAACCTTCACACCTGTTCTAGAAAAGCAAAAGGTATTTTAAGGCATCATACGAATGCTCTATACGAATAAAGTACATGAAAGTTCAAGAAAGAATATTACTGAAGTTGTATGATCTTTGAGTTAAATGGTATTAAAAACATCACCTCCAAGCTTGACTCTCATTTCTTTAGCCAATCTCTTGCAGCAACCGCTGACCAAAATTGCAAGAAAATAAGTTCTTCTTGAGCTGTAAGATTTGGTGGAGGAGAGAAAACAAATCGGGACAATTAGTGTTTCGGCTGTGTGTAAGCATAACACGGCAAATGGTATTTTGAAGCATCACAGAGAACGAAGAATAAGAAGAAAACCTGAAGAATCTGTATGGATTTTACATTCTATATCTCTCCAACAACAATGGTTCCCACAAAAATACATAGTCTCGTCTTGAGATATTTAAAACCTGATAGAAAACAAGAACCAACACGTATTCTCAGAACATGTCAAAATGTTCATGAGGATACTAAATCAAAACTAAAACAAATTACTGAATAATCAAGATTAACCACATAAATACGTTCTAGTGAGAAGCGAAACACCAAGAGCATCAGAATTAAACCAAGTAACACTAAAATTGAACAAAAGTTTATACATACTTTTTTTGTTGTTATCAAAAGAAACTACTTAGTGTTAAAAAGTTAGACTTGATTCAGCATCTTAAAGACACACCATATGCGAAAATATAGCAGAACTTATGTAACACTTGAAAGAATTTGATACTAGAATGAATTTAATGCATTCGATCCCTTTCACTTCATTCGTTTCTAAACTACAACCAAGAAAAAAAAATTGCAGTAGAATATATGTGAGCCTTAGATCACGTAAAGGTTCGTTACCTCATTACCTGTTCATTTTAAAACTGTCAAATCCGTAAATGTCCAGAGCTCCAATAAGAGATCTAGAATTAGCATCTTGTCCAATCAACTTATTCGTCTTATCTACCAACCTGCACATAAATAGAGATATTCACTTAGTTTATTTTCGATTGTTCGATTGGTAGGTTATTAGTTTTAGCAAGACTGTCCCTACTGGTAACAACACTCTGTGGTTTACATCACCTTGTGCATCTTCAAGAGCTTTAAAAATTAAACCTATAAATAAGACTTCCAATTAGCTTCATGAACTAATAACACATATACACAGAGTTCTTCTCAGAGAAGTTCCACTGCTGTTTTAAGATGAAATTTGGCCTTATCTAATATCACTCTTCAGTGCCAACAAACAAAAAAAAAAAAAAAAAAAAAAAAAAAAATAAGCAGACCTGCATGTCCACAACTGCCTGTCCGATGCGTGTTGGCTGACTCCCAGCTTCAAAGTTTTTACTTTATGGCACTACAGAAAAGGAAAACCTTAATTAGATGAAGCTGTATAACGTACTAAAGATTAGACCTCTACTCAAAATTTATAAAACAAGTGATCAAGCAGTTAACCACGACAGGGCATGC
>OVBI01001407.1:0-35014 GCA_900406495.1 Sisymbrium altissimum | reverse complement strand
CCAGTCGTATGAATCGCTTAATAACGCTTAAAACCGCAACCGTCCGTTTCCATAAACTCCCGTAACCGCAACCGCAGCCGCTGCGGTTAAACCAGTCAAGTCCTTATTCTAACGACTCAAAGATCATAAAAAGAACTTCTTATTTCATTATTCAAAGATCATAAACAGAACTTCTTATTTCCTTATTTCAGGAAAACGCATGGACTACCAATTTTATATCAGTTCTACTCTGTCATATCCATTAATAAAATCTATGTTCACTAGTGGGGAAATGAACACAATATATCAAATTTTCAATCCATGAAACCTAAGTAGCATTAAGCTGTATGTAACGACCCATACTCCAGGAACTACAATCATCTTTTTTTTCTTATTATTTTCTTTGTGTGTTTTATTTTTTTTCCACAGAAACTACAATACCATATATATATGACTTCATGTTAAGGAATGAAACAAGAGATCATTGTTGTATATCATGTAGGTACTCGCACATGCTTTAAAGTTATTTTATTGTTTAATATATATATATTTAATATTTTTTTGAACTTTAACATATTTAATATTATTAAGTGAATGATTGTGAATTATCGTCACATTTGGTTGTGATGAATAAGTTCATGACGAAAGAACAACCATACAAATTTGACCTTCATCGGGAAATTAGAAAACAAAGACAAAAATATCTCTGTCGTCTTTTAGCTTCAGTGAGTTATTGTGTCATATAAAAGTATCAAGTTAAATATGATACACTGATACAGAGGCTATACATATCCAGTCAAAAATAATTAATATAAATCACTTTTTTTACTCGTAGTCCTAATCTATTTTGTGTCACTGATATTTCTTATTCTTTCGTTAAATAGTTTTTTAAACAACAAATTTAAATAATTTAAAGCACGGGATTAATGTATGTGCTTGGCAAAATATTTTTTAATAAATTTAAATATTTTAACTAACCATGAAATAGACTCTATAATACAATTAATTACATAAATTTCAATATATTTAAAATGTATGAAAATAGAAAGACATTTTTATTTAAAGAAAAAACAAAATGCCCTGTAAAAGAATTTTTTTTTTTTTTTAAAAACGAAATTGTTTTTTATTTTAAAATTGAAAATGACCAGCATGGAAATTTTTTGTTATCTCAATAAAAACACAATTATTAAATCATTTGATACTACGTAAACGACGAAGTCGAATCTTATTCATCACGCGCCTCAGTCGCTAGCGTGGAAAAGTAAATGGGGAAGTGGCAGAGGAACAGAACTATGTAGGACCATACAAACATGTGCTATGTGTAAATTACTAAATTGTAATGTGTAACAGTCAGGTTATGCAAGTTGCAGTCGTACCACCGCAATATATTAATCTTAATCTCTTATTGCTTAGTTTACAAAAGCAAACAATGTACAGTCTAATAATCCCAAAATAAAAGCAAAACAAAGATTGACAAAAATCTAACCTAATCAACATCAGTCGCTTGTTTAATGTTTATATCAGCTTGGCAGCTCTTATCTATCCTAATCCCATATGGTTTACTATAATTCTTTTGTCTTTTATTACTATTTGTTTAATATCTTACTTTGAATTAGATTCCTGTAATGATCTAATGGTAAGTATAGATAACGTCAACATCTTTGGGTTTAAATTTAAATTTATCGGAAAGAATGGATTTAGGAGATAATATTTTCACCTAAATAATTATGAATGGCATGATCTATATTTTTTCTCCAAATAACTCTTAAGTTGATTCAACTTAATGTTTGTTTCTACAGTTTTTTCTTTTGCACATATAGAGTTTGCGTAAACGGACATCAAATAACCAAGTCCTTACAAATAACATCGAAATATAGTAAACGGATAAATATAAAATAAGCAAAACAAATATAATTAGCACCAGTGTCGGGTCAATATATTTTTAGGATTTAGGACAAAACTTCCTTTAAAGTTTTTACTATTTTCTTAAAAAGTTAATAAGTAATATTTTTATAGATTTTCTAATGAAAACCAAAAATATATAATTTTTTTAAATCCTCTTAAATATAAATTTTTATATTTTATTTTTCTGGGTACATAAAATATACAAAAAAAATATTGAAACCCTAAATTATTAGAATATTGAGACACGAAATCAAACACCATTATAATTTTTGTCTTTCTTTATAACTAATTTTAGTAACCATTAAAAAGATAAAATAAATAATTTAAATGAATAAAACAAAATTTAAATAATATTTATTAATAAATTTAATTATTTATAATACTATGATGGATCAAACAGAATTTTTTTAATTTTTTATTTTTTTTGATTTTTCAAATAAGAAATAAATAATTTCACATAAATATACTTAAAACTTTGATTGGTAAAAAATTTAAACTTTAAATTTTGGTTGTAGAAATTTTGGTTTTAAAGATTTTAATTATTTATTAAAATCTAAAAAGAGAATTCAGGAAAAGATGAAAAAGATTAAAGAATTTTTTTAAAAGATAGTTTTGAAGGCTTTTAAAAATATTTTAAATTGTCTATAACTTTAAAAAGTGATTGGTAAAATTTGATTGTAATAGCTTTAAAAAACCTAAAGTCTTAAAAACCAAATACCATTCAGAGCTTAATTCATGTGTGTGTGTGTGTTTTTGTTTTTTTTGAAAAAAATTCATGTCTGTTGCATGCAGTTTTATTTCTATTTTAGCTATTTTAGTTACTTATTAATATTTATTTAGTTCATTACTTCAGGCATGTGATTTATTTATTTATTTTTGAATGGCGAGGCTCAAGTATGGTTGCGGAACAACATGGAACACACCACAGAAAATCCAGTCTCCATTCAAGACCATAATTGTACCTTATCGATTATTAAGCTTTCTTTATTCCAAGATTCACTTTCTTTGTCAGTGAGATTGTTCATATTTTTTTTTTCAATTTTGTAGTCTTAATTAATTTCATGGTTTTTTAAATACATTCTTTTGTCAATTAAAAATCATGTATTATCTCGACACCACAGTGATTTACCTTCGCACCAAAAGTCCTAAACTCAAAAAGTTGATGTTGCTGGCATGTAAATATATATGTAAGGGCTTCGCTAAAAAAAAAAAAGAACAAATGTAAGCGCGTTTGAGCGTATATATATTTGTACAGTTGTCACAGTGATTTTGTTGAAAAGAAAAGGAACCATATGATTGAAAAATTGGAATATAAAAAAGACATGTGATAAATAGACAAGGAGCACTGTTATGGATTTTCCTTGCAAGTCGTCATGCGTCACCTGTTCTAATTGCATGCTTACATATATAATTTTTACTCCTTACAAACACACATAAATTCAAACTCAAATCAGATTGCAAGCCTTTTCAACAACAAAAAACCTCAAAATAAGAGATTAAGCTTTGGTTTTCTTTTCTTTTTTTTTCGAAGCTTTTTTGGTTTATGTCTAACAGTCTACTGTGAAAATTCATGAGTTGATCGAATTCTCTAGCTGTATCATTTTAACTGATGTTTTCACCTTTTTATTTGGTTTTAAGTGATATTTTTACATTTTCAACGTAAAGCTATGAAATGTTTTTATTAATTAATCTTACAATAAATGATTACTTTGTGTTTTGATAATTATTATTCTAAAGTAGTATTATAATCAATATTTGCAAGTTTTCAAATTTGTATGCATGCATTATTTTAAAAGAATATATCTACAAACGTGAAGACAAAAACACGTTAAAAAACAAATATTCGTGGTAATCAATAAGTCCATGGATTTATCAAAATAGTAATCCACCATTAGACACGACATGAGGAAAAAAAAAATGAACCGATAAATGGTAAAGCGTATTGATGAAAACAATGCAAATTAACGTTACATAAACCATTGTACCACTGACCAAGTCAGAACTTTTTCTCTATGGTTATCAGTTAGAAACTCAATACAGATTACAACACTGAAATAAAAGGTTCTGATATAATAAATATACGACTATGGGATTATATTACACTACAAAAGACATTTAAATGTAGTTGGACACCTTTTTGTTTGTTTTCTATCATGCTGAAAAATAAAAATATATTTTTTTAATAAAATAGTGGTAATGGGCTTTTTTACTCTAGTGTGTCCACAGTACCACCAATATACAAAATAAATGTAAAGAAGCCTCTCTCTGTCATAAAAAGGGCAAGAGGAGAGCAAAGTACCAAACTTTTTCTCTCAGGGTTTCTTCTCAAACATCTCAACTTGGCCTCTGTTTTTTTTCTTTTCTGATTTCTTATGTTCACTTTCTCCTCCTCTTCTCTGAAAAACCCATTTCCTATTACCAAAAATTTCTCTCACAAAAGAGCAAGAACTCAAAATGTATGCAGATTCAGGGTTAATGGTCCGTTACATGCAAAACTACTCTCCAGATATTCAACAATTTGAAGACCTCTTCAAATCATACAAGCTCTCCGATGCTGAAATGGTTTGAATCTTGATTTTCTGTTTTCACTCTTTTATCTCACTGCATTTGAATACAGATCTTCTTCTTCTTTTTTCTTTTACTTGTGATGTAATTTTTTTCTTGATTTTTAAACTGATTTGCTAGGTTTTTTGGGATTCTGATTAGGCTTTTGTCTTTTTGATGAGACTAATCCTCTTTCTTCCTCTTTTTTTTGGTTTATGAAGCTAAATTAAATTGGAGTGTTTAGAAGATGAAAAAAGCAAATTTGTCTACTAGTGAAGTTGATTTATCAGAGGAAAACTTGTGGTGTGAACTGTTAAGTGGCTAATTTTTTTTTTTTTTTTTCTCTCGAGAAAAATTCTTGTGGCCACTTGATGAGATATTTTTGTTCCGCTGACCTGACCACAAGTGTTTTATTTTGGCTGCTGAGAAAGTTGAGTAGGAAAAATTAGGTTTTTTCTTTTCTTTGGACAGAAGAAAAACGGAATCTTTTTGATAAAACGGAATCTTCTTCTTCTGCAGCAAAAAGCCAATTTTTTCTTTTGCCCGTGAGAAATAAAAAGGAGTTTTCTCGGGAAGCCAAATAAATCTCTTTTTATGTTTTTATGAGTTTGAGAATTTGATAAGAGGAATTAAAGTCTATTTCACATGAGATTCCGCGATTTCTGGAACATGAGTTTCCGTGTTCATCAAGACTTGCTCTTTTCCAAATATAATTACTCTTTTGTATCTACAAATGGGTTTGAGTTGTTTCATTGGTTCTTTCCTCTCACAAATCAATCCTCCACTAAAGATAAAAAAAGATTCCCTTTATTCGCCTTGAACGAATCCACTCCCAAAAAAGATCCGTGCTTTACTGTCTCAATGTCTCGAACTATGTTCTGCTTTCTTTGTGGTCTTTGATTCTGATGTTACTTTGTGATTGTGATTTTTTTTATTGTCAGAACAACGCTTTTGCTGAGTCATCAAACTTACCCGAGTATGATATTGGAGAAGAAGGAGATCTTTTCAAAGCTCCTGATACAATTCTTGAAGAGCCAATCTTAGCTGTTGATCCACTCTCAGCTGCTTTGACTATGATCTCTTGCGGGGAAGACTCTTCACAAGGGCTCTGTGAGCTTCCTGATCTCGATCTTGGGTCATTGCAGAGTGGTCAACAGCTTCTTGACAAAGCTTTCTATGAATGCGAGCAAGATCTTATGATGAAATCAGCTATGGAGTCTCCATTCTCTAATATGATAGACATCAAGAACGTCGCTGAAGTGTTAGACATCAAGAACGTCTCTGATGATTTAGACATCAAGAACGTCTCTGTGGTGACGGCTAGCGATGAGAACCAGGATATGCAGAAGAGCGTAAGCTCGGGGAACTTGAGCTCTATGGATTGGTCACAGGCACAGCAAGAGGCTGTTGTGATCCAGAATTTCCCTGATCTTGCTCAGATGGATTTTGATTCTGTTTATGGGATGAGACGAGCCTTTAGTGAAGGCGACATACAGGTTCGAAAATCCGTAACATATTGTATTTTTGCAATTCTGTGAACCTTTGTTTTGTTGAATCATCAACAATATGCATGAAACAAAGGTGTATATCCTATTTAGACTCTAGCTAGATGAATATGACGATATGAGTGTTATCTTTTTGTTTTTCTTTTATGAGCAGAAACTCGGGACTGGTCTTGTTCAATCTCCATTGGATAGGATTATTGTGAGCTGTACTTCAGAGGATCGACGTGAGAAGCTTTGTCGATACAGGAACAAGAAGAGCAGGCGAAATTTCGGGCGCAAAATCAAGGTATACAAACAAACATTTTAGCACTTTAAAAAGATCCTCTAAATGATTTGAGAAGTAATCATTTTAGCTAAAAAACAAACACCTGAAGATCCTCTAAATGATTGAGAACTAATCTTTCTAGCTAAAAATTACTCAAGAGTGTTTGGTTTGGTTTCAGTATGCTTGTAGGAAAGCTCTCGCAGATAGCCAACCTAGGATCCGAGGAAGGTTTGCGAAAACAGAGGAGAGGAAGTAGAAATGGTTTCAAAGGAATGGGGCAGAGCAGAAGGGAGAAACTAGAAGAATAAGGAGACAAGGCCCATCTCATTAGAAACTAGTTTTGTTTTATATATAATATATGTATAAACTTAAAATGTTGTATAAGCATCCAATTAGTTTTTGTATATAAATGGTTTCTCTAAATAAGCTTTTAAGGAAAGAAATTGTAGCTACAGAAGTCATGTAATGGTGGTGAGGTGTGTAGATATATATAAGTCTCTATAATTCTATAAATCTATTATATGTATTAGATCATGTGAAGTAAAAAGTGATTTGATGTTTCTTTGCTTGTAAGCACCGCAACAAGTTAGATTTGGACCTTTTAAACAGTTTTCAGAATTTGCATTTTCATTATATTCTAGATCATCTTTAAGGTTGAATTACTCAACACAGTTTTTCTGATCAGTAAAGAACCAATCACATCGTTCTTGAGTTTGGATTTTAAAGAAATTTTATCCTAGTTCGTTTAATCTTCTCGCACATTTAAATTCGATTTGAGTTTATCAGAGGGAAATCAAGACAAACTGGGACGAATCCCCAAAGTGGTTGCAGGTGTTGACCAGGTGATAGTCAAATTCCCACCAATGACAAATTGTTATTTTTATGGAAAATACCTTTATAAAAATGATTATGAGTATAATCTATTGGGAAACATTGAAGATTTTCTATTCGAAAAACACCATTTGTGTCTAATTTACAAAATCTAGTTTCATCTCTCATGTGAGTGGCAGATCAATTACATTATTTTTATGTAAATTTTTGTTATTTCTCTTCATTTATCTACTCGTACAGTTTTCTTTTTGTTTGTTTCAACTAACTCACTCATTGGGTTTCTTCTTGTTTTTTCTTTACAAATTGCACATGTTTCGTGCTCAATAACTACTTTCGATGTTACTGTGTGTTGGCGCTTTAACTATATAGACAGTACATAACAAATGCAGTGAAGACATGACACATCAATATCAAAATAAACATTCTTTTGGTGTTTTCAAACTACTCAAATACTGTCGACCAAAAAAAAAAAAAAACTACTCAAATACTTTTTACTTCGTATTTTAAAATTAACAACCCCAGTATTTTCTTTTTTCCACTCGAATCATCCAACGAATTTGATCCAAAAACATATGAAACCAAACAAAACAAAAAAAACCTAAAAAGGCAAAGTGAAGTAATGAATTCGAGAAAAAAACTGTACCTACCAAAATAAAGTTGACTTCTTCTTTTTTTAAAAGGTTTCAAAAGAAAACGAGAAGTAAACTTTAAAAATAAATGAAAAGGTTATATAAGAGTTTTATGACAAAACAAAACACGAGTTCGAGAGTACGTACAGTGTCGTTAGATATTCGTACCATGTAACTTCCAGTTCCAGTTCCATAGTTCTGGGAGATTATTATTATAGGATTTTTTAAAAAGCATCATCAAAGTAACAGAAAAACACAGTTTCACTTTAAAAAAATCTGAAAGAAACCAAACAGAACAAAAAAAAAAAGGAATATAAACAAAACAAAAAAAACAATGAAGAGAGAATCAATCAATCGGTCTAAAAACTATAAACCAGACAGAAGACAAAGAAACACGAGGGGAAGGGAAGAAACAAGGAAGAAAGGCATAAGCGCGCAAGTTAGCTTAATTACATCATTCTCCGGTTAATGTGCACACGTCTGAAGTCGAAAAACCAATCTCTTCTAATATTTTTTTATTGTTATATTTCTCCTCTCCTCTCCTCTCCCTTCGTCGTCGTCTTCTCTCTCTCTTAAAAACTCTGTCACGCTCTCTCTCTCTTTCCTCACCGAGCCAAAAAAAAAAAAGCTTTCATCTTTCGATTAAACAAAAATTCAGCATTCCGTTTTTTATCTTTCCTTATCCAAATCAGAACGCATTCTTGGTTTTTGTTCTGTGTTAGTTTATAGAGAGAGAAAGATAAGTTTTCTCTAACAGATCTCTCTCTCTCTCTCTCTCTCTCTCTGTTCTTCTTCTGAAAATCTTCTGAAGAAGAAAAATCAATTCTTTCTGGAATTGTATGCGATCTGTAATAGTGGGTCAAACGCGGAAGGAGGGTTTCTGTTGGATTAGTGTTAGTTTCAATCAAAGACCGATAGAAAGTTCAGGACTTTTGAGGTTAGATTAGGGTTTCTTAGAATTCAGAAAAAGGGGCTTCCTTTTTTTACTGATGCAGTGATTAGTTGGAACCAAGAACAATGATAATCAAAAGGAAATTGAAAACTCGAATGCCGAGTTTGAAACGAAGCAGCAAGTCGGCTAATGAGGTAGATGAAGGTGGTGCTTCTCGGAAGAAGAGGAAGTTGAGCTTCAATGGTGGTGGTGCTGGTGGTTACTATTACCCTCTCAACCTTTTGGGAGAGATCGCTGCTGGGATTGTTCCGGGGAAACTCAACGGGAAGAATGGATTCTCTGCTTCTTGGTGTAAGGAAGTTGTGACTTGTGCTCCCGTTGAGGTGGAGGAGTCTGAGTCTGAGTCTAAGTCAAAGAGAGTTGTTTCTGATCCTGGCCGTGGAAGGGATCGGACGGCTGCTGATGTTTCTCGTCCACCGCTTGTGAGGACATCAAGGGGACGAGTTCAGGTGCTTCCTTCTCGGTTTAATGACTCGGTTATCGAGAATTGGAGGAAAGATAGCAAGAGTAGTGGCGAAGAACGTGAGGAGGAGATTGAAGAATGCAGGAAAGAGAAAGTCAAAGCTAGTAGTAATCACCATAGTTTGAAAACCAAGCAGCAGGATGCTAAATTCACTCCTAGGAACCATAAGTATAGTAGTATTGCATTGTGTGAGGAGAGAGATGATGAGGATAAGTATGAAGAGGTTGTAAGGTATAGTAATAACAGCGTTGACATGAGGAAGCATATGAGCAGCTCACGCACTAGCCTTCATGAGCAACGCTTTATGGAAGATGAAGCACGTCCGAAGAAAGAGGGTATTTATGGGCCGGAGGATTTTTATTCTGGTGATTTGGTTTGGGGGAAATCTGGGAGGAATGAGCCGTTTTGGCCGGCTATTGTTATCGATCCAATGACGCAAGCGCCGGAGCTTGTTTTGCGTTCTTGTATACCTGATGCTGCATGTGTCATGTTCTTTGGTCACTCTGGGACAGAGAATGAAAGGGTATTTATATCTGTCTTCTTGTATGATTCTAAAAGCTGTTTGTTGGAGTTTCGGCTGTTGTTAACTTTTGTATGTAACAGGACTATGCATGGGTTAGAAGGGGCATGATCTTCCCTTTTGTGGATTATGTAGACAGGTGGGTCATTGCTAGAATCTTTCAAAAGGTGTTGTTTGTTTGCATGTGGATATTTTGCTTAATAGTTACTATCTTACTCAGGTTTCAAGAACAGTCCGAACTGCGTGGATGCAACCCTGGTGATTTTCAGATGGCACTTGAAGAAGCTCTTTTGGCAGACCAAGGATTCACAGAGAAGCTGATGCAGGATATTCACATGGCCGCTGGTAACCAGACTTTTGATGATTCTGTCTACGGATGGATTCAAGAAGCTGCTGGCTCGAGTCAATATCTTGATCACGTTGCTCCAAGCCAGGCAAGTTTCTCTTTGCTTAGGGCTCCTTTTCGAGCATGTATAGCTTATTCCGTGATAGTTATTGAATTTGAGTTTATTTGTTTGCAGGACATGAAGAAATACAGAAATCCAAGAGCCTGTGTAGGATGTGGCATGATCCTTTCTTTTAAGATGGCGAAGAAAATGAAAACTCTGATCCCCGGAGATCAATTATTATGTAAACCTTGTTCAAGGGTATGTAAAATTTCTGCTATGCTCCTGCTTGTTCTGTATCAATGCAGTGAACTCAAACAAATTATTGTTGCAGTTGACAAAACCAAAACAGGTTTGTGGTATATGCACGAAGACATGGAATCATTCCGATAGTCAGCGTTGGGTAAAAAGACATACGAGTTATGTTATATTTGTAGTGTAGTATCAGCTGATATTTTCTTGCAATCTTACTGTTTGATTACATATGGTGAATCAGGTGCGTTGTGATGGGTGTAAAATCTGGGTTCATGCAGTGTGTGATCAAATATCACATAAGCATTTTAAGGTACAGGTTCATGTTGCTCTTTGTCAAGGTTATCTTGTTCCCTGTTACTTGCATGTATTGATAATCAGTTTCGTTTGATGATCCGAAGGACTTGGGGGAAACAGATTACTATTGTCCCACGTGCAGAACAAAATTTAACTTTGATCTATCAGATTCAGAAAAACAAGACTCAAAATCCAAGTATGTCTATTTGCTTCCAATTGTTAAATACTTTACAATAATTGAAATTGTGAATACCAAATTCTAAAGTTGAGAGTTTTTCGGTATAGACCTGGCAAAAACAATGCCCCGATGGTGCTTCCTGACAAGGTTATTGTTGTATGCTCCGGAGTAGAAGGCATATATTTTCCAAGCCTTCACTTGTAAGTTGACTCCGTGTAAATCTTTATTTGACATAATTTTCACTTTTACTGTCACATAATTACTCCAGAACTGGGCAAACCAACGACATTTAAACCTCCAATTTGTCCAGACTTTTAGGTATCTATGTTAATAGATTTACAGAGTTTCTTACTCCATTTGGTTTATTTACAGAGTTGTATGTAAGTGTGGTTCTTGTGGACCTGAAAGGAAAGCACTTAGTGAATGGGAAAGGCATACTGGTTCAAAAGCAAAAAATTGGAGGACTAGTGTTAAAGTTAAAAGCTCCAAGCTCCCTCTAGAAGAATGGGTTTGTGAAAATTTTCTTGTTTTTCCTTTGGGGGATATGATCTTTTTCTTTTGTGTTTCTCCTATCAATTGCAAAAAGTTTGACTGCCATATTCCTTCACTCTGCAGATGATGAAATTGGCAGAGTTCCACGCAAATGCTACTGCAGCAAAACCTCCTAAACGGCCTTCTATAAAGCAGAGAAAGCAGAGGCTGCTTTCTTTTCTTAGAGGTATTAAGCAATTCGGATCTCAGAACTTATCAAAAAGTTTCTGCCGCTTTGTGCGTTGCTTATTTTCTTGTTCCTGCACTATTGGCAGAGAAATATGAGCCGGTCAATGTGAAGTGGACAACCGAGCGATGTGCAGTTTGCAGATGGGTTGAAGATTGGGACTACAACAAGATCATTATCTGCAACAGGTGCTGTTCTAAAATGCGTAGTTGCTCTAATCTATTCCGAAAAATCATAATCTGATAGTTGTTTACTTGGAATATTTGATGGAAGATATCTGACTTGTGAAGCATAATCTGATATCATTGACTTTTCTCCTCAGATGTCAAATAGCAGTTCATCAGGAATGCTATGGGACGAGAAACGTTCGTGACTTCACATCATGGGTCTGCAAAGCCTGCGAGACACCTGAAATCAAACGAGAGTGTTGCCTCTGTCCTGTAAAAGGTATGTCTTTCTTTCCATGGTCTTCTTATTTTTACTGTTACAACTACTGAGTTATTCACCGTAGTAATTGATGGTGGCACCTATGTGTATGACTTAAAGAGCATTTTTATCATTATTGCCTTTCAACTAACTTTTGCCAATTTTTGTGTACTGATTAATAGGAGGTGCACTGAAGCCAACTGATGTGGAGACACTATGGGTACACGTGACATGTGCTTGGTTTCAGCCTGAAGTATGTTTTGCAAGTGATGAAAAAATGGAACCGGCTTTGGGGATTTTGAGTATTCCATCAAGTAATTTTGTGAAGGTACATCACCTTATCGCTATCATTTGATTGGCTCCCATGGTAACTTGTTCCTATCCTTTTGGGAAGTCCCACTATGTTCAAAACTAAAATGCAAGAAACTATTCTCCTTATTTTCTGAATTCCAGATTTGTGTGATATGCAAACAAATACATGGCTCATGCACTCAGTGTTGCAAGTGCTCGACTTATTATCATGCTATGTGCGCTTCCCGAGCTGGATATAGAATGGAGGTAAGCCATATTATTTCTGATTTATCCTCATTCCATATGAAGTTCTTTACTTTATCTGACTCCTGCATTTGACCAGTACGGAATCAAGTTGCTGTAAACATTTTGTATTTGAACTGGTATTAGTCTGTTTGGTAAATATATGTACATTTTGAATGTAGTTGCACTGCTTGGAGAAAAATGGTCGACAGATAACAAAGATGGTGTCGTATTGTTCTTATCACAGGTAAATGGTCTTGATACCCTGCTGCAAAATCTTTGCTATCTGATTTTGGATTTATAAATTTTGTTTTCTCTGTTGTTTTTGGTGTAGGGCTCCGAATCCAGATACTGTGCTAATTATACAAACGCCTTCAGGGGTCTTCTCTGCCAAAAGTCTTGCTCAAAACAAAAAGAGAACAGGTTCGAGGCTTATTTTAGCAAACAGAGAAGAAGTTGAAGAGTCCCCTGCAGAGGATGCCGTACCAGTTGATCCATTTTCTTGTGCTCGTTGTCGAGTGTTTAAAAGAAAGGTCAATAGTAAGAAGGTATCTTTGTTGAATCTTTGAAAACTCTTTATGTATAGGTTCAAGTCATCTTTGTTCAGTAGGCTGATCCATTGTGTGGGTGCTTGTTATTTATAGAGGACTGAAGAAGAAGGTATTCCTCACCACACAGGAGGACCACGTCATCATCCTTCAGCAGCGATCCAAACTCTGAACGCATTCAGGGTAAGACATTTGTTTCTGTAGTGCTAATAAGCAAAATGCATCAGGGACCGCACCATGGGACTGATTCTTTCTATTAAATATAATTGTGTAGCATGTGGAGGAAGAACCCAAAACATTTTCCTCGTTCAGGGAACGGCTTCACCACTTGCAGGTAAGCATCCTCATAGGTTTGAAACAGATTACGTACATGAATCTTGTTTTATTAACATCTTACGAGTTTCCATGTCATGTAACAGAGGACAGAAATTGATCGGGTGTGCTTTGGTCGATCTGGAATACATGGATGGGGTCTTTTCGCGAGAAGAAATATTCAAGAAGGAGAAATGGTAGGCAGAGCCATCTGAACATACTTCTTCCGTGAAGGAAATCTATTTCCTCTCTTCTGTTGGATTAACTGTTGCAATGTATTTTCTTTTCAGGTTCTTGAATACCGCGGGGAACAAGTGAGAGGAATCATTGCAGACTTAAGGGAAGCAAGATATCGGAGGGAAGGGAAGGATTGCTATGTGAGTTGAAACCGAATTTCTCTTGCTTTAGTCTTGACATGGGTTTGAGCATAGATCTTTGAAACTTTATGTTTGTTTTTTGCAGCTGTTTAAAATCAGTGAGGAAGTAGTGGTGGATGCTACAGAAAAAGGGAATATCGCTCGACTAATAAATCATTCGGTAAGCAATCCATCATGTACATGAATTGAATGATTTACCAACAGAGAGTGTTCAGTCTAACACCTAATTCGTGTCTTGTGTGATGCAGTGTATGCCAAATTGCTATGCAAGGATAATGAGCGTAGGAGATGACGAAAGTCGGATTGTTCTGATTGCCAAGACCACCGTACCTGCTGGGGAGGAGTTAACGTATATACATCACTCTCTTTATACATTTAACGCATCACGTTTGATTCATTTACTAAATATGACATGGTTTTGTGGGATTTGGCAGATATGATTACTTGTTCGATCCAGATGAGCCGGATGAATTCAAGGTGCCTTGTCTATGCAAATCTGCCAACTGCAGGAAATTCATGAACTAGAGAAACTTTGTTGAAGCTGCTCTTTACACATAAGAAGAAGCCAAGAAACCTGACTACTACTAACATAAGAACCGGTTGCTCTCCACGCTTGAATAGGAATCTCAGGGAGCTTAAAGCTGATGAACTGGATCCTTTACTTAGACACACCTCTTTTTCGATATCCTAATAAGGCACTCCTTCAGTTATTTATATAAGCTCCAAGTTATTTTGTTTTGTAGGTAGAAAGACTAGAGAGGTTTCGTTTCTTATTTCCCATTTTTGTATAGCTAACTCTTCAAAAGCTTTTCCTTTTTAGGATTTTCATTCACTGTAATCAAAGAGCAAAAAAATGAAAAGAGACTTGGAAGCACTTTTTTTCCTCTAATGTTTTATTATTTCCTTTCGGCACGAAATGGGGGAAAAGGGCACAAAAGAGAGGAACAGAAGAAGGAAATAAGCAATTGATTTTGAGAAGAGAAAAAAATTTGCATTGCAACTAAAAGATAAAACAAAACAAAACAGAAAGGAGATGGAATTATAGAAATGTCTTAATGTGTACTTTGAGGAGAATGATGTATCCGACTTATTACTGACTCATCAGATTCATTAACTAATGATTCCGTTACCTTTGGAGATACATCCCCAACTACACCTTCTCCTTTAGGACCATTACCATTACCATTACCATCACCATCACCAGCTTCAACTTCAGCTACCTTCTCTTCTGCTTCTTCCATGTTCTCGTCTTCAGACAAATCCTTCCGCTCATCAACTTCCATAGCCTCGAGAGCCGGTGAAGCTGTTGTCAAGGTAAGAGGATCTCCTTCTATAACACCATCATGTTCAAGAGCCGTCTCCATTGTTTGGTCTACAGCTTCTAGCTTTGAGTCTTCCTCATCTCCTTCAATGTGATCTGGGACTACAGAAATAAGAGCCTCCGGTGACTTGTCTGGGCTGGGAGATGAAGATCTTTCGTCTTGTGTTTCTATCTCCAATCCGGCATCAACAGGTGACGACACTTTCTGCTGTTCCTTTTGGGATGTGTCTGAATCTGACACATCCGCAATTTTCACGTCTGCTGTCTCGATGGAACTATTCCCTTTGATTACATCAGTCATGACATCATTACTATCGACTTCAACCAAAAAGGACGGAGAGGGTTGAGGAGGCCTGTGAATTTCAACATTTGGAAGACCCTTCATTTCAAATCTTTGCTCCTTGTACAGGTCCATTGCTATCTGAAAGTGGGAAGACTCGCATTATCGTATCGACTTTTATGGGAGCTAATACCAGAATCTTATTTTATTTATGTTTGTGCATTACCTGAAACACTGAACTGTTTTGAGAAGGAAACAATGCAAGAGTCGCCAAGGAAGTACTGTTGCTTTTTGGCACTCTCTTCCCACCTTCCTGTCATCAAAAGAATAAAGAGATATGAGAAAAGGGTCTCAAAGTCATACAATAAGAATGATTCATGTTGATGTTTGAGGATAGAGAGTTTTACCTTGAGATTTACAAACACAGCAGCTCCATCGTCAGTTGGTTGACGTTCTTCATCCATCAATAAGCTAATGCATTTAAGCAGCTCCGAATCAGCAAGTTCTACCGCTATATCAAGCTTTGAGAGATAATGCCGGCAATAACGTTCACTGTTATCAGTTGTCTCTGCAACCGGATCTTCAGCCGCAACTTCCAGATTAGTTTTAGGGGAACTCGCAGGCAGTTCTTTTGCTGGAGATGTTAGATTAGACCCAGCTTCAACGCTTTTCGCCCTGTTATTTTCAGAATGACTTGTTTGGCCGCCAAGAGACTCATCATCAGCAACCTGCGCCGAGTTATCATCTTTAACAGACATTGATGAGACTTCCATGTTCGCATCTCCATTTCGAGATTTCCATTCATCGGCACCAGACTCCCAACCCCGGCTATGCATCCGCCTGTTATGGTCCCACTCAGATCCCGCATACATGTTCGATTCATCCCTGAAAACACTATTACTCATATCCCCAAAAAAGCCATGCATGTGGGAAGCGCTTGAGCCATCCATCATATTCTGCCACCCGAGAGGACGCATGTGACCAGAAAACCTTTCAGAATCCGGTATATGGTAAGGGATACCAGAATGGTTCATTTCCATTGAAGGCCTCACCCCAAAGATGGGTGGAGATGAGAATTGTGGCATCATAGTTTGGAAAGCTCCATGAGGCTGAACATGTTGAAATGGAATAAATCCATTCGGAAGTTGAGATGGCCAGTTTTGGACACCTCTCCAAACATTAGCTTGCCCTCTTCCCATCATGGGATCAACGCCTCTCTTATATCGTCCACCGGTATTGACCCTGTTATCATCTTCTCGAGGGCCCACTCTAGGGCTATTGATGCCACTCCTAGATTCTGGTCGTGGCGGAAAAGAAGAATTGTTTTGGTTGGCTCTATTATTAAAGGATAATTCTGCCTGAGATGTGTCCTCTAACATATGCCTTTCATCCTCAGGTGCTGAAAAATCCCTAGCGTTGTTCCTATGACCTGTTTCTTCAACCTCAAGACTCCGTCTTCCACCACTCCGATTATTGAACCTCCGATCAACACTTGTCGAAGAGGGAGATCTTTCAACCATGGGCCGGGGTGAAGCTTTTGCGGCGGACGACCTTTCACCCTGAAACTCACCCAAAACACCATCTTCCATCTTTCCTGGTTTCTCAGACATTTTATGTCTTGTACCTCTCTCTGATCCACCAGAATGCTCAGCCGCCTCCCTAGAAGAGATCCCTTTAGTTATCTGATCCGACACATTCCTGTTTCACCATAAGAAGATTATGATCAATATCAACTTTCAAGCTTCCTCAAAAGCTTACAAGAACCTATAACTACAAATCAGGCAGCAACCATCACCATTAAAATTTTAAGCAAGTAAAAAAATTGAAAACATTATTAAATTCCAAGGATAAGCAAACAGAACTATTCAAGTACACAGAGCACCAATCACAACACTGAAATGCTTAAAGGACATATCATACCCATTCTCTTCTTGAACCACCGCACTGGACGGTTGGCGATCTGATCTTATGATATCACCATCAGGCTCTGCTCTGCTACTTTTGGTGCCCATGGTTACCTCCTGATAATCTTGATACTCTGGAGACTTCCTACCTTCCCTTCTATCCTTGTACCGACCACTATGATCATCTAAACGCGACACATCACGATCAGTATCCCTTTCCCGGTCACTTTTACTTCGTTTACCATCATGATAATAGTCACGACTACGGTCTTTCTCTCTGTCATGGGCCCTGTCCCTATCATGATCCCTGTCACGATCCCTACTCCTATCACGGTCCCAATCCCTTTCATGGTAACGATCATGCTCATAATCCCGACGGTCGCGATCACGTTCCCTATCCCTCTCACGTTCCCTATCTCTCTCATAGTCACGATCACGATCACGATCCCGAGCTCGTTCTCGGTCCCGTTCATTTCGGTCACTTTCTCTATCATAGTCCCGATTACGTTCACGGTCATGATATCCGTCAAGTTCACTGTCAGGCTCATGACCATGGTCACTATCCTGAAACTTCGATTTCTTCTTACTTTCATCTCGGAGGAGTTTTTCATCAGACCTAGCATGCTCTTTAGTAGATCGACCATCTCTCTGCTTCTCACCTTTCTGTTTAGTGTCTTCTTCCTTGTCCTCCCGGTATTTATCTCTGGATTTCTCTGCTTTCTGTTTTCCATCTTTCACGTAGTCATCTTTGTAGTCATCACCAACATCATCACTGTTATCTTGATGCTTGTCTCCAAAAGCATGATCATCCCTCTTACGCCTTGATCGCTTCTCAGAATGATTTTCCGTACCTGGACTCTTCAGCTGATCCTGAGATTTTGACTCTGAATCCAAAGGAAAGAAAACAGAAAGGTTAGCGAAACCTAATGTACAAAACCCTTTTGCAGCTTCCTAAACTATCCAATTAAATATGAGGAATCTAACTAAAAACACATACATTTGCAAATTTTCAAGTATTTAAACCAGTAACATGCAGCCTCGAATACAACAGCAAGCAAAGCAGCACTAACTCAGCAACATGAACAAAAATTCCAATTGTTACTTACAATATTTGTTTTACAAGACTACACTTAGATATGCAAAGATTCTACATTCTCATTATTAGGAAAAAGGTGTCCTGTAGGTTTTGTATACAAAAACGAAAACAGATGATTCTAGCTATTTAGTCCTATAACTGACTTAAATAAATCTCAATAGCAACATCAAAGACAAGCACTAAAGTCAATGGAACCAGAAGAATTCTTTTTATTTCAAAACAAAACACACTAAAGACAATGTATTCATCATAAGATTCAATATAATCTAACAATGGTCAAAAAACCTTACCAGTTTTATCAGAAACAACCTTGGACTTATGATGATCATCACCATCATAAAGCTTATCACTTTTACTCTCCTTATACTTCCTATCTTTCTCCCTCTCCTTCTCCTTATCCTTATCAACCTCTTTACTTTCCCTTCCTCTATGCTTCCCATCACTCTTCCCACTACTCTTCTTCGTCTCCTCACCATCTCCTTCCTCTCTCCTCCTACTACTCTTCTCACTAGACGCCTTCACCTTCTTCGAACTCTCCCCTTTCTCTTCATCCTTACCATTCCACCTATCATTCCCACTCTCACCACTCTTCCCTTTCCTCCGCTTCGACGACGACGACGTGTACTCCTCATAGTACTCTCCATTAACCGAATCGTAATACTCCTTGGAAGAATCAAGCTTCCTCTTATCACCAGAACCAGAATCTTTCGAAACCCTAGCACCACTACTCTCCTCTTTACTACTCTTCCTCTCCTTCAAACTCGTCTCTTTCTCCGAATCAGAGTAGTCTCTCGCATCCTTATGCTTGCTCGATTTGTGCCTCGTACTCCTCGGCATCTCCACCACACCAAAACCCCCTCTTCTCTCCCCAATCTTCAATCGAAAACCCTAATCGTAAAGGTTTGATCTCGCCACGAAACGAGAGGTTAAAACAACGGCGGCGGCGGAAGAAGAATAAGAAATCTAGATCGCCGGCGATTCGACTGCCGGCGGCGAGATTTGAATGGAGAAATTACGAAAGTGCCACGGAGCGGGAGATAGAGGATAAAGAAAGAGAGAGAGAGAGAGAGAGAAAGAGGCTCTTAATGATGCCCTTTCGAGATGCTCTTATGAGAGAAACGAGAAGAAGAAGAAAATGTGTTGCGTTCGATTAAAACTGTTTTCTTTCAGACAAGGGGAAGACTAAAGGGGGGGATTAAATTCCCGTAATGACTATATTATCCTTTAATCTTCTCTTTTATTACGGTTTTTTTTATTTTATTTTGCCTTCATCAGATCCCGGTACGCTGTGTTTCGGTTATTTCATTTCACGCTCGGTCATCCACCCAGTGAGTGGTCGCCACGTCAATGCGGAACAATAACTGGCGACAGCTGGAGCCCATTTAGGGAAGTGAACTATCTAAGCCCAGTAAAGGCCTGTTGAGTTAGTTTAGGCCCAGTGAGAGTTAAATAGATATTTTTTTTTTGGTCAAGGAAAACCAAATGAGGCAGACATGAGTCGACCGCGAGGCGCGATGCCTCAGGCGTACTTCATCACGC
The DNA here is from genome assembly GCA_900406495.1 of Sisymbrium altissimum. Lineage (NCBI taxonomy): Eukaryota > Viridiplantae > Streptophyta > Magnoliopsida > Brassicales > Brassicaceae > Sisymbrium > Sisymbrium altissimum. The sequence goes on along the minus strand of OVBI01001407.1, from coordinate 15,253 downwards.
AACTCTCACGAGCTTCTCTGTCGTTATATACGACTCTCGTCTTTTTCTTAATTTCTTTAAATTTGGTCAAAATTTAATCCCTTTTTTTTGAATGTGAAGAAGTTGCGTGTCGTCTCCAGTTCGATCTCTCTCTGTGTTTGATCGGTTCTTCTTACAATTACAGGTAACTTGTTTCTAGCTCGATAGAAGTAGTAATGATTGGTCATGATTGTACAATTACTTGCTAAAAGTTTCAACCTTTGAAGTGGCGAAGCTGAAAAGTTTCAACCTTTTATAAGTTTTCGAACTGAAGACACTTGTGGCTACTTTGAATGTTTCATGTAGGAGGTGGTTTTGTGTCGGATGGCACTTTGTGGTGTTTGTACGACTCCAACTCTGCTGAATTTGGAAGTTTTGCAATCTGTGAGAAACTCGAGCATTGTTGGTTTGAAACGAAACCGGAGTTTATGGCAGCACACAAAAGCTTTGAAGCTTCGTTGTTCATCTTCCTTGAAGTCGTCATCATCGTCTAATGTGGAGATGGAGGAAGATGTTGAGAGTAGTACTAGTAGTAGTAATACATCGGTTTCTGTGGAGGATGAATCAGCACATGTGATGCAGTTTAAGTGGAATGATTTCAAGATTCTTGATCGTGTTAGCATTGGTCATGGCGGTCGGGTATATATGTTTACCAACTTGATTGTCTTCTTCCTGTACTTACTATGTTGGGTTAACTTTCCTTTTTTGTTTTTCTTGCAGGCCGATGAGCTTGTGTTTGAAGCTATAGTTCAGGTTCCAGATAGGTCAGTTTCTACTTGAATGTATTACAAGATTTCAAGATGAATGATATTTCAGGGGCTTTCATCTATGTGGTGCTTTCAATTTCACAGCCCTTTGTTTAACCAAGGAGTTGTCCTCCGGAAATTGAATACCACTCACGCTCAAAGAAGAGGAAGAAGAGCCATTGAAGTTCGTGTTTCCTTTCGGATTACATATTTAGTCTAATATGTTTTGCTTAATGTATCTCTTTCTCACTATGGTTTACTTATTGCAGGTTTTTAAAAAGCTAGTTCGGCGTAGACTTTTGTACCATTCTTACTCAATGCAAGTTCACGGTTATATCTCCAATAACTTGAGCGATGATCCGTACTCATTTACCCTCGTACATGGGGTACGTGCTTTCTATGAATATGCTCTGAATGTTGCAGATATACTGTTTTCGTCTACCATTTATGTAATCTTTATCTCTTCTTGCAGTGCCATGGGAGTTTCTCGATTAGGCATTGGCTTCAACAATCTGATTGGCTTCCAACGTTAGAAGCTACTCTTGCACTAGATGAAGAATCCTTTAGAAGAGTAGGGGATGATACAACTGGAGGGCCTGCAGTTTCAAGGCAGTTAAGACTAATCCGGATATTAATGAGGGATCTTTTAATCGGAGTATGTATTGTCTCCTTTAAATAAGCATATAGTTCTTTCTTTTCGTCATATGATTTGTTTAACATGCGGTATTCTTTATCTTGAAGGTCAATTACTTACACAGCCATGGTCTTGCTCACACAGAACTGAGATTGGAAAATGTGCACATTAGCCCTGTGGATAGACATATCAAAGTAAGCATTCACTTGGGAGTAGTGAAGTTTGATTATTTACCTAATTTATTGCTTAGTTCTCTCAATTGAATTCAGAGTTTTTTCTCCAACTATAGGTAGGGATCCTCGGAAATGCTGCTGACTTTTACGGGGATGGTCCAAGTACTAGCAGTGCTTACAGTACCTTGGACAGACGACAAATGATGATAGCATTTGACATGAGGTATTTTGAGATTAGATGCTGACCGTAATTTTTGTTTGTTTACATTTACTCAGCCTAATTTTATATTTTCTTTTCATGGTCAAAGGTGTGTTGGATTCATGATGGCAAAAATGGTACTTCAAGAACTGATGGATCCTTTAATCTTTGCGAAATTGAAATCTTTCCTGGCAAAGGTATGACTATTAACTGGGCTTCAGAGTATGCCTGATGTAATAATTCGTAAATGAGTTTGATGTTAAATATTCTTCCAAATGTAAATCTAGGGGAATGATCCTTCTTCTCTACGGGAATTCTTTGTGACGACGCTCAATATAAACTCAGAATCTGGAAATACTGGAGTTCAAGTAAGTACTCAGCCAAGTGCTAGCTTGCACCCCTCAGCATAATTGCCAGTTATATCACTCTCTGCCGTGTGATTAAAGAGTTGTTTATTATCACCCTCTTGTTTGCTTTCAGATACTTGATAGAAACTGGGGAGCAGGTTGGCACCTTTTATCTTCATTGATTGCTACCAGACCTTCTAAAAGAATAAGGTAACATAATCGATTATTCACCTATGGAACTAAGAAGCAACATCAACAAAATGTGTTTGGGGTTTGGTGCAGTTGCTTGGATGCTCTTAAGCATCCGTTTTTATGTGGACCAAGATGGCGTGTTGCCCCATCAATGGATATCATCAGATGGGGTCTTGGATCAACCGCAGTAAGGATTTCAGAAGAATACATTTATCGCATGCCTCAGGTATATAGATCAGATATTTTGCTATTAGTATTAAAAGTCTTAACCTTCACTCATCCGCTTAATCTCGTAACAGACTAACCGGTAAACAAATCTTATGCAGCGCCAAAGACTTGCTCACTTCATTGAACTAATGGAGATGCTAAACCCATGTCCAAAACCAAGTGTATGAATTTCTACCTCTCATGCTTCTTTAACTTTTAATTTACGCGTGTAGAAGTGCGTTGATTTGGTTTTAATCTCTTGGTTAAACACAGTGTTGGTTGGAGCTTTTACCGGGAAAATGGCGTCTGTTATACTCAACCGGAAAGCACATTGGTTTAACTCTGCGTCAGCCCTCTACACGTGCTTTGATAGGCAATGTTCACTTAACAATAACCCGAGCTTCAAATGGGAACAACACTTCACTATCATTTACCTCTGATATAGGCTTCACCGCCATAACCAGCAAAGAATGGCCACACAATAAAACCGGAGCCATGGGTACATTACAAACAATCTCTCAATTCAGGTTAGTAGCGGGAAAAAGACTTTACCTCAAAGAAGAGAAAAAGAACATTGGTAAGTTCTCAATGGGAGAACCAAATGCTGAAAAAGGCCTAGTCGAGAAACTAGAAACCAAGAAATGGAAAAAAGTCGTGCCCTTCAAGGAGTTTCCGTCGAGCCTTCCTGTAGCAAAGCTCGTCTCTGGTGAGATCGAAGTAACGATGAACATGACTGATCGTATAGATTCACCTGGGAATGTGATTGGAGAAGTTAGAAAGCAGATTCCGCAGGAGATGTTCGATTTGTCTAAGCTTGTTTGTGGTACATATATAGACAGTAGGTTGCTTGTACTTAGGTGTGTGAATGGTTCGGCATTGTTGTTCACAAGGTCTAGCTTGGACCATAAGTCTATGTAGGTACTTGATTCGGTTCTTATGTATATATAACAATGATCATTCTTTTTGGGACTAATCATTGTACTTGTTGACTCTGTATATGTTGTTGTGGTAAGAGTCTATTACGACACTTCCAACGTTTATAATTACACTATGAAATACTTTGTGCTTCTAGCAAACTTTAAACGCTGTTGAAAAAATGTAAACGCGATATTGTCCTTATTCTCTCTGTGTATAATCAATCTCAAGTTTAAGCTTCCTCCAAATGCAATAACATAATCTCAAGAGATATACATGGCTTGGCTCTCGTGTATATACCCAACCTAGATTGATAGGCAACGAGATACCGTCTAGGAAACAAGAAAAAAACTCGAGCCCTCTCCTCTAAATGAATTTCCTAGCACAACTTGTTTCAATAATTATGTTTTTTTGTTAACATAATAAGCGGAAGAGAGAGATAATAGCAAATTTTCTCCAAGAGAGCAGATGTTTTAAGAGAGAAAAAAACAGACTCAGGATCCAAACTAATACTAGACTATATCTTGAGGTGGAATGTGGTAAGGGGCCAGGAGTACACTACATACACCAGTGAAGTTGTGGTTAGACAGATCAAGACAAGTGCTTCCGTCGAAATCAAAGACATAGACATCGCTAGGGTACAAGCCAGGGAAAGAGGTAGCATGGACACAGAAAGGTTCAGACCTTGAGATGAAAATGTTGAGATCTCCGATATCTTGAGTGTAAACAGCGTTTCCTGCTTCGTCTAGCTTGAACACCCTTAAATCTTTCGTTTGCATTTTGTAAATACCACCCGGGCCGATCCTGAAGGTCTTCTTGTACAACTTGACCAAGAAAGTTTCACCGGTGGGTCGTGACTCCACCAAGTGCTCGCTCCTGAAGAACGAATCCAGAAGCGCCTGTTCATCAGTGGTCATCTCGGGAGTGTTTTTAAACCGCAACCTCTGTAACTTGGGCTTATTGCTGGGTTTGTCGGGATCCCATGAGCAGATGAGGTCGCCTCCAGATCCGGGAATGCGAAACATGTTGTCTTTCATGGAAAACATGACACGAGAGGTGTAGAAGCAGGGGTTTTGGATTGTGACGTTGGTCCACTCTGGTTTACTTTGAGAGGCTGGTCTGCAAAAGCTGAGCTGAGGTCCCAAGAACTTGACAGCCACGACACAGTCTTCATCCTCGGGAGAAGATGAGGACATTGACACGTTGGTGATGATTCGGGTTTGGCAATGGGGCAGAGTTACTAGAGGAGGCAGCGGGATGCGTTTCGGATTCGTATCCGATGCAACAGGGTTGAGATCGTCTTGGAGACGCAGGATTCCATCTTCCTTGAGAGTAGCTATCCAGCCATGGGATGCCCCGATCGTCCTTGTGTCTATATCATTCACCAACTCTAGTGGCACCTTCTTCTCCAATTCAGTGCAGGAAAGTTCATTCTCATTCATAACCACAAGTTTTCCAAGACCAGCTCCACAAGGCTCGGCGAAAAGGATGGCACAAGGAGGGTTTTGAAGCAAGGAAGTTGAGAATCCTTTAGACAAAACTAAAAGAGAGTATCTCACGGACAAAGGTCTCCCAAGGCTGACCCTCAAGACCCGTCTGAGAAGCAGAGACATTAACGTTCTTAACCGAAAAGCCTAGAGAGAAGAGAAGAGGGAGAGAGAAAAGATAAATGTCATTGAATATTTGATTGTCCATTAATACAGACGAATAGCCTTGGCCACCAAGTTCTAATCTTCAATGTATTTATGCACGATTTTTAGAAGGGCTCTCTCTCTAGTTTTAGAGAGAGATTTTTCTCTGGCCCTTCGTTTCTTTTCCAGCTTAGTCCGGTTTCGGCTTCGACAATCCGATCTCCTTCTCTCTTAACCAATTCGTATCTTTCAGAGAGATCGGCTTATTCGATCTTTTTGTCTTCCGCAAGTCGGATTCTCTTCTTCCGTTCATCGGATTTTCTTCAAATATTCCGATTTGATTCGGATTTCTATTTCCGCTTGTCGGATAATAAATGGCTTGTCGGAATCTTTGACTTATCCAATCTCTTTCCGACTAAGTTCAGATTTGTTGTGTTTTTTGTTTTCCTTCCTTTCTACAGGTCTTCAGATCTGATAACTTAATCCCAAATTGCAGTTGATGGATCCTTCCTAGATTAATCGTTGACTTATTTCTTCTTGCTTTTTTGGAGTTGTATCTTCACCGCTAGTCGCCGAGTTGGTGCCGACCGTTAGGTCAAAGGCGGAGCTTCTTTGAAAGGAAGCGGAGCTGAGATGAATTGAGTCTTCGCGGAGCTGCTTTGGTAGGCTACTAAGGTGGTTGAGATGGAAGGTGATTCAGCTTTGCATCGGAGTTATCTGTAGAAGGAGTTCCAGGTGGTGTTTGCTTAAAGTCCAGCGACGGCTGCTAGAGTTGGTCGTGACTACCAGCACCGTTCGTGTCATCTGCTCTTCATCTATAGTCTAGACACGTGTATACACGTGGCTCTTCATTGCTTATCGATATCAATACATTGGGTTTCGATAAGCTGGGCTTAATTTATTGAAATTGTAATTGATGAAGTTGTGGGCTTTTTCAAATATCATCCTGTAATGTGCTCTGTTGGGTTTTCAATGAAATGAACTTTGCCGAAAAAAAAAAAAAAACTTTTTTTTTTATTTTGTAATAAAAATAAATTACCCTAAATATGATTTTAGGGTAATCCAAACGGGTACTCTAGGAGGGATGTATTCAATTACACATACATTTGAAATGATTTGTATTAAATTGATAAATCATCTATTATTTAAATGATGATTTTAAATCTATTATTATTGAAAATATTTTATGTAGTAGATTTAAAAAAATTTGTGGTGATTTTAATGAGATATGATAAATTTTTTTAGTTAAAAATATTAAATTTCAAATTTCATAATCTTTAAAAAAATTTGAAAATGTTTCTATTAAAATATTAAGAACTTTCCAGATTCAACTAAAATCATCTAAAAACTCATTAATAATCAAATCTTTCCAAATATTCTATTTAATACACCCTCTAAAGTTATAAGGTTATCTTAGAGTACCCTATCTATAAAACATTTTGTTTTTGTTTTACAAAAATCTGTATTTTAAACATATAAATTGGTAATTAAATTTGTAATTAGATTTGTAAAATTTGTATTTAAAATATAAAAACCAAGTTTAAACCCAATTTACTTAGTTGAAATGTTTAAAAAGTTCAAAACTATAAAATTAAATCTTTTAAAATGATGACATGAGATATTTTATTTTTCTATCAAAACTGCAAAATCTTATTTTTTCGCTAAAACCTCAAATTTTCATTTTTACGACCAAATTGCAAAATCCTGTTTTCCCACTCAAACCACAAAAAACCCATTTTCTCACCAAAATCGCAGAATCCGAATTTTCCGCCATAACCGCAAAATTCCGTTTTTCTACCAAAACCGACCGTTTTCCGCCAAAACCGTAAAATCCCATTTTTCGTCAAAACCTCAAAATCCTGTTTCTCCGCCACAACCGCAAAATCCCAATTTCTTGGAAAAACTGCAAAATACCATTTTTCCCGCCAAAAGCTTAAATCCATTTTCTACCAAATCACAAAATTTTGTTTTTTGTTGGTGCCAAAATCGCAAAATTTTGTTTTTTTTACCTAGAAATTATTTGGTTCGTATTTTTCTTTTTACAAATAAAATGTAAAAAATTAAACTTTTGTGTTATAAAGAGAAGAACATAATAGAGAATTGTGTGTATATTCCAAATAGAGAGGTATTTTTTTATATAGGAATACAAGTAGTAAGGTAACAATGACTTAACCTAATGGGCCAATATAATATAGCTTTACATGGACATCTCTATAATATATAATACTCCCCCTTAGATGTCCATTATAAAAAATGGTTTGTAATGCACTTAAGATTTGCTTCATTAAAAACCTTACTAAAACAATCCAATGGGGAAAATCATAATTAAGAGAAAAAGAGTGCAACATGCATTACTCCCCCTCATAAGGATATTACTTAAGATTCTTGAGATGATGCAATCCAATGTGATGACTCCTCGAAAATAATGCCTTGGTGAATATGTCTGCCAAATCTTCACTTAAATGAATTTGTAGAATTTGCATCGCCATACTTCTGTAATGCATGGATCTTGCTGATGACCTATGAATATCATGAATATATGGGGAAGACTATGGAGAAGTTATAGAGTTTTATTCCTATTATGACATTCTCTTTTTGAGTGTATATCTTTTGTGTGTTCTTTACTTCCTCATTAAAATTTTAGCATGGAAAAATCCTATAGGATAAAAACCATGAAAAGGAAAAATAGTACAGCCACACACATCATTATATATCTCCCCCTGGAAGCAAATCTTCATGATATGCATTCCTATCATATATATATATATTTTTTTTGAACAAAGATTCCTATCATATATATAATCTTTTGAGTATATCTTTTGTGAATACTCATTTAATTTCTATATAATATCTAGGGTCATTGGACTTCTGATCCATAACATCCTTTTGACATAGAATCGGACCAAATCTCTTTAAATATCGCATTCTAACATTTCTTATTGTACATACTTGTATATACGAGTTATTCATGTTCTTCTTATAAAATTTATTATTATGACTTTTTTTTTCTTGTCATACAAAATTACATCTTTCAATCATGAAAGATCAGTAACTTACTCAAATATCATTTCAAATATGATACTACAAAAACCAAAATATGTGAGTATTTTCTATATAATAGCCTGTAAGAATCTTTCTTCCAAAATATGACTTTCAATAACTATACAAGAGTTTTGACTATATTCAAATCCATGATCACATATTACTTTCATTAAAATACTTGTGATAACTCTTCAAGAGTTTCAATGATGATTAAGGATTCTAGCGATCCATGTTCCTCTGATAAATATATACGAGTATATTGACTCATCTTATGATATGCACTTTCTAATTATACTCCATAGAACAAATTTATTTCAATCAGATCAAGTACCTTAAGTTCCCAGGAACATAAATTCAATATCATCAATCCTTCGGAGATTGTATCCTTCAAGGATATATAATGGAGTTTCATATAAATATTATTACTCAGTAGGTTATATAAGTCAAGTCCTTTTATTATTGCCAGATTATTAAGGAACTTGAAAGTAGTTGCCTCCACCACATGAGACTATGTCTCTTCATAACCAATTTCATATTCATACTACTTTAGCACAAAGGCTCATTCATACCCACTGGTTTATCATCTTTAGTCGTATAGACTAATGTTCCAAAACTTATCTCTCTCTTAGAGATTTTCATTCTTGTGTCTATTGCTTCTTTCCAATTTGGCCAATCATTTACTTGTGTACACTTTTCAATAGACAACTGTTGCTACATTGCATGCAAAATATAATCGACGTCGATTTGCTTTCGTGGTTCCATTATATTCTACACATGACATAACTTATTGAGATTTCTTCTTTGTCTCAGGCCTGAGTTTCTTTCTTTGTCATGTTTAATATCTCTTCTTAGAGATCATTTATAAAACTTTTGTTATCTCGGTTTGACCATTTTTAACCTCTGCTCCTTTTATTTTTCGAGAACTTGGAACCAATACTCATTCGCAGTTTGATATTGTCCTTCTGGGACATCAATTCTTATTGGAGCATATACAGCTGGTATATGTGACTTTGTCACTTTATTTGGGTCAATAAATATGTTTATAAATATGTTTGGCAACTGATTTACTAAACTTTATAAATGAATTATCTTTTGGACTTTTAATTCTCATTCTTTAGTCCGAAGATCAATGATATTCCAACTCATTTTCTTTTCTACCTGTTTATTTTTCTCCCCCTTATGTTGGAAAGACTGACTCATTCAAATTTTTGTATACAAATCAAGCCTTACTTAGATCCTCTACGGATGGCTCTAGATTATTCGGTATCAATGGAGATTTATATCCAACATATATTCCCATCCTCTTTTAAGGATTCATCTTAAAACTCTGTGGTGGAGCAACTGAAATGTATATTATACATCCAAAATTCTTAGATAAAAAATATTTGGTTTCTGTCCCAAAACCAATGATGGGAGAACTATTTATTACTCTTTGGCTTGATACAAATCAATGCTGCTGCATTTTGTGTCTTAACAAGTTTTTTAGGTGTTCAGAACTTATAGGAAAAATCTCATAAATTCACCAGAATTATTAAGATGCATGGTGGGTGATTAGTCCACCAACATCTCCTTGTATCCATTGCAGGAAATTAATAGATTTCAAATCTATTTTGACTGGTAAAAGCCTTATTATTTGTTTCTCTTGTGAACAAACAACATGTGAAAACTTATTCGAAAAAATCTTCTTGTTCTTTACATATATTACTTTTTACATCTTTATTGAACCGTAATGGTGTAACCGGCTCATGCCAAACAATGATATATTTCGTAAACTTATGGTTTACCAAAATCTTTTATCTCCATTTTATTAAACTTTCTGTAATACAAATCCAGTAGAGAATGCAAATTAGTTTCTCCAAGAAACTTCTAATGCCTTGAGAAATATTATACATTTGAAATGTATTTAGCATTTTCTTTATTTATTGTCTCAATATGATTTTTCTTAAAATCTCATGGAATAATCATAAAGGATTCATCAATCTTGTGAACAAAATCTTTCGGATGTTCCCTTATATGAAATATGAGATTCTTGAGATTCTTTAATTCTCCCCCATCGAGATGGTAACTCTGCAAGTTTTATCAATCTCGCATTGAATCCCATTTTCTGTCCTATTAGGGACATGTATTCCATCTTAAATCTTTTTGAGACATAGAAAAATAAATTCATAAAGTATTGCAATTGCATTCTCATATAACAGGGATTTTCTAAAGCATTCATATATATGTTCTTCTTGGGGATTCAATAAACTTTTCATTAGCTTGGATTGTATTTACATAATTCTTTCATCTTTAGTTTATATGATATACATATCTCTTATTTATTACCATCTCTTTTTTTTCTCAATTCTGGTAATAATTTGAGTTCTTAAAAGAATCGTATTGAATTAGTCTCAATTTTGACCGTAATCATATCCATATCCACATCCATATCCCGAACAATTTCTATAGCTTTTTTCTACCAATGTTATTGGTGTGGTCCTTTTATTTCTTAGTATATAATGTCACAATTGTTTTAGGAAATAGAGCATAACCAACAAAACATAGTTTATAACTTTCATCAGCTTATTATTTTGCTCAGTCTCAATGAAACAATATATAATTAAATAGTACTTTTAATAGAACTTTTAATAATACTCTTAGTGTGTATATATGACAACATTATTTATGTGGAAGATATAGTATGTTTTTTCTAACATCTCTGGATCATTGACTTTCTTTCCACAAAATTTTAATTTGTAATCTCCAAGCTCTAAAAATTATTTAGAGACTTGAAGTCTTGTGATCCTTAGATTCAAAAAATCATAATGAGCTTTTGGTAATATCACATTCTAGTGATCATTCATATTTTCAGATTGCTCAAATTTGTGATCCAGTATTTGAATTTGAGACTCTCATAAAATTAGAGGTAATAAATTTTAATAATGAATATATATCATATAATATTATATAAAATAACATATTTCAAAAGTATTCTCTTAATAAAATCAAGAGTAATTTATACTTTTATAAATAAATTTTTATTATCATGCCATTAAATAATTTTACATTCATTAGCTTTTTAGTCAATTTTTCAAACAAAAATTAAATCATATGTGCCAATTTTCATGCAAATTCCTTATCAAATTTCAATTGAAATGTATTGATATAAAGTATAATAAATAAAAATGCTTATCTGTACAATGAGAATTAGAGTGGAAATTAGAGATATTGTTACAAATGGTTTATGTTTCTGTACTGGAATTCATATTGATTCGGGGTTTCCACAACTATTTCCACAAGCACAAGCATCAACTATGGTCTCCAAATAAAAACAAAAGAATGATTAATATAAAGTTTGTGTCTGTGTGTGAAAAGACGTACAGAATTTAACTCCAAAATTGAATCTGAACTATTGATGATGTAATTCCAATTCTAAAAAATTAACTAATAAATCCTCATAAAATAAGCATGCACATACTTAACAATCTATAAATTATAAATACGACATCACGTGTATATTATTTATATATAGACCTTTTATTATTTAGTAAACCATTTGCATAATTATACAGCTCTTGAAGTTAATTCATGCCAATCTAATTATAAAAAAATAAATAAATAGTGTACGGTTTGAGAGAATTAACTGACCAAACTATCAAAAGCAAAAAGCATGAATCTTATTATATAAGTGCTGAACGCAAACAATAAACAATAGTTTCTAGACACCAAACGATCTGCTAATTAATCATACTGACGCGTGCTAATCAAACGATGAACCATTGCAGATTGAATAAAAGAAACAAAGACATGTCTCAAATTGCATGAGTTAGTAATTATTAATGTCACAATATTACGTTTATTATACTATCGATACATGAGACAATTAAATTATGATTAAACCATATGTAATACTTAGCTTTCCATGGATAGACGGAGACATCAATGCTCGGTTGAAACAAAATCGGAGATGTTCGTTGGTGAGAGGTTTTGCTTGATGGTTAGGGTTTTGTGTTTTACTTCAGTTGCTACGGTTTCGTGTTGATAATGTGTTATAAAGAGAAGAGAAAAATAGTGAATTGTGTGTATTCCAAATAGAGAGATATCATTTATATAGGAATTAGTTAGGATCCGTGCATTTCACGGATTTATAATTCAAATTTTTATATGTATATTTTTTAATATTTTGTTTTTTATTTAAATTATATATTGTTTTTAAATGGTGTCGATTGTTTGGTTTTTTTTTTAATAAAAATTTTTTTTCTAAAGGAAACATATTTTTCTAATATTTTTTTATGATATGTCTGATAATTTATAAATCTAATTATAATTTATTTAGATTATTTATATTCTGTTATTTCATAAAATTTTCAGCTACATATTACTTTCATTTAACAATATTCCATTTAAATATCGATTTAACTTTTTGATAACTATTATCACATTTCATTGGGAGTAAAACTAAAAGTTATTAATGGAGTAACTTAAAAGTATTTTTGCTTAATTTTTTAGATTCTCTTTTTTTTTGTCAATAAATTTTGAATTATTCAACTATAGTTTTCTGTTTTTGAATTAATTATGTTAAACTGTAATTGTTTTATCCTTTATTTTTTAGAAAAAATATTGTAATCTAGATATCTCACGGTTTATTAAGCCCATATTTGGTCCAATCAAAAAGATAAAGAAAGATAAAGAAGACACTTGAATCTTGAGTCTTGCGTCTTGCGTCTTTCTTCCTCTTCTAGCTCAGTCACCGCTTTCATCGTGATATTATTTGCCACTGAAGCATCTCTTAGTTCTAAGTTTTGACTATTAATTAATTTAAATTTAAATTTAAATCAATTTAGAAAAAGAAAATTATGAAAAGGAAATTTCAGCAAACATTTATAAAAGGAAATTGACTTGGAAATTAACTTTTCAGTTTAAAGCAATTAAAAAAATGATAATTAGGAAAGAAAATTTTAGAAAACAAAAATTAGGAAAGAAGATTTCCAAAAACTAAAAATAAAAAAATTAATTAATTTTATTCCAATTTTAATCAATTTAGAAAAAGAAAATTACGAAAAGGAAATTTCAGAGAACTTTAATAAAATTAAATTTACATTTTAAATCAATTTTGAAAAGAAAGGACAGAAAACAATTTTTAGAAAAATAAAAATAGTAAAGAAAATAAAGATTAAAAAATATTATATTTAAAGAAAAAAGCAACATAAAAAAGAACATATCTTTCTAACAATAAAGTTAAAATTATTCTTCTACGAGATTGTGTAGTCTGGCTGAGAATATCAGTTTTTGCCATACTTTTAATATAGCCGATTAAATCTATATTAAAAATTAAGATTTATTATATATAATATAATATAGTAATAAAAAAAATAATTTGATTAGGGAATTAAAAATATACCATATAAATTACTTATTGAATTTTTCAATTGAACAAATTCCTCATAATTTTGAAATTGAAAATTTTCAAGGGGTATTTGACAATATTGTTATCCCATACTAGCAATTGTTGTTCTTTCTGTTAGTCTTATGTGAATTTTATGATCAGATACTTTGTAATTTTTATTGGAATCTTACACATTGAAATTACAAATTTCAATAAGATTTCTTCACATAAGTCAGCTCCAAACTTTTCAAGTAGAGAATGATGAACAGAAACTTCAATAGTATTTTCCTGTAAAATTGAATATTTATTAGATATTACTAAATTATCTAATAAGAAAATATTAAAAAATTAAAAAAAAAATTTACATTCTCATCAAGTAGGAGAAAATTCATCCCTATAAGCTCATTATTTTTTTAAAAAAATTTCTGGCTTCCCACTTTCTTATGAGACGAACTACAGTACGACGATAATGACGTTTTTTGTTTAAGTGATCCAATGTTAAATAATTAGCTTGATTCATTTTTTCTTGTTTTACTTTTCCTGAAAAAAAAATTAAAATTATTAGATTTAAAATTAAAATCACATAGCTGATATACAAATACAGCAAAATCCAGCTATAAAGTATATCCACGAATTTACAAAACTACTGCAACTAATCTTATTATATAACATGTAAATAAAGTATATTAAATATGGATGGATGAACAACTGCAGCTATAAAGTATATAAACAACTGCAGCTATGATTTGATGTAAGTAATCTTTTTTAAATATAAGATTGATTTTTTTAAAGGGAAAATTACTTATTACTTCCTTTTATAAATTTTTGAAATTTTTTTAATATATAGTTTTATTACTTATTACTTCTTTTTATAATATATAATTTTTTAATATATAGTTTTTTAATATAAAAGGGAAACTTACTTATTACTTCTTTTTATAATTTTCGAATTATTTATTACTTCCTTTTATAATTTTTAGAAATTTTTTTAATATATAGTTGTTTTAGAAAAAAAAGGAAACTTACTTATTACTTCTTTTTATAATTTTTGATTTTTTTAAATATATAATTGATTTTTTAAAAAGGAAAATTACTTATTATTTTCTTTTAAGATTTTCGTTTTTGTTTTATAATTTCTTTTTTGAAAATCAGTAATTTTATAATTTTATATTATGACACATGTCGATATCTTAAATAATCAAATTAACACTTGTCACAATATTTTTAATTACTAATTTTGAAGATTCAAGTTTATATAATAAGATACAAGTAGTGAGGTAAGAAGGACTTAATCTAATAGGTCAAAGAGAGAGAGAGAGAGAGAGAGAGAGAGAGAGAGAGAGAGAGAGAGAGAGGGAGAAATAAGAGAAGATCTGCTTAATTAATAATTATAAAGCAGAATCACGTCTTCTACAAACAGGATGCAATTAATTAACGTCTACAAACGTCTTACATTAAGCTGATATCGTGAATAATTATAAAAGCATAATCACGTCTTCTACAAACAGGATGCAATTAATGGCCACATCATAATGTAAGTAATTAGTTTATGCCGTAATGCAAAAAATAATTAATTAATTAATTAATATGTATTATCCTTATATATAAAAGAAGGCCAACTCTCTCCATACGCTTGACACGTCAGCATTAGAGAGAGTGACACCTGTGCTGTAAAAAAACTTCGCAATCGAAAAAAAAGTGACTGTTCGTCTGCAACCGGTTCACATTTTTTCCCATCGCAAATTTTTATCGATTCATCTAATCTCACATCCTCCTCTCCCGTT
>OVBI01001406.1:0-35031 GCA_900406495.1 Sisymbrium altissimum | reverse complement strand
CGATCATCTCCGAATCCAGCTCGAGTCATGGGTAATGTCTCTCGAGACAAAACTTCGCCATCGAACGTTGGTCTGTAAACCACTCGGGTCCGGTCAGCAGACCTATCGGTAGCCCGACTAATGACTGAATCTTCCATCGGGACGCGGCTATGATCGGTACGAGCATCGGTACGGTCATAAACGTGCCCCTCTGAACCATCTCCGATTCTAGACCGAGACGCGGGTGTTCTGTCTCGAGACATCGATTCAGAAGGTGCCTTAGCTCGGTGAAAATGGTCTCCAATCACCAATGGCTCGGGTGGATTCTCCTCCGTGTGTGCTGGTCCATCCGGTGCATCATAACCTCCGGTTATGGTTTCAGTTTCTGTTTCCATGATTGCATCAATCATAAAGTGTCCCATAATGTTATTATGTTTAGAAAAGTGTCTTGTACTGTAAATAAATTTTTTATAACACCTTGTGGACGTACACTGAGCCAAATCCACAAACTCATGTCTACGGATAAATATCTCAGTCGTGTCCACAGATCTACGGCCATGGATCCATGTCCTAGATCCATGTCCACAGAATCATGTCTCCATGTTAAGTAATTCAAATTCACTAATTCGTGTTCACAAACACATGTCCAAAGACCATTTTCCAGACTGATATCCACAGATCCATATCCATATATTCATATTCCAAATTTATGTTTATGAATCCATATCCATAAACTTATGTCCACAGATTCATACCCGCAGGTCCATGTCCACAATATAATGTTCATAGTATGTTGTCCGCTCAGACTGGAATTATTATGCGGGATCCAGATTCGTATCCGAAATCAGCTCCGAAACTGTTCCAAAAATCCGGACATCCGGAATGGCAGATCCAGATCCGGATAATAAAATTTTAGATCTGTCCTATCCGGATTCGGATCCAGATAATAAAATTTTAGATCCGTCCAATTCAGATCCGAATCCGGATATCTAATTTTTTTAATCCAGATATCTGGATCCAGATTCTTTAAATATATTATATTTTTATAATTTATTAATAAAAATTTAAATACATTAGAATTTATATATAACCAAAATAAATTTCAATTATTTTTATAATATTATATTTTAAAATTTCGAAAATTTTATTTTATTTATTAAAAAAGTTTTTAATTATTTTATAAAAAGTTTATAAAATTTATTTTTTAATTATTTTTGAAAAACATAAAATAATTTTGGTTGGTTGTATAATGTACAAATTTGTTTTCTATATATTATGACATCCATTTTGATATACTTTTGTAATTTTTTCATAACACCTTGTGGACGTACAGTGAGCCAAATCCACAAACTCATGTCTACGGATAAATATCTCAGAATCGTGTCCATAGATCTGTGGTCATGGATCCATGTCCTAGATCCATGTCTACAGGCTCATGTCTTCATGTTCAGTATATCAAATTCACTAATTCGTGTTCACAAACACATGTCCAAAGACCATATTTCAGACTGATATCCACAGATCCATGTTCGTATGTTCATATTCTAAATTTATGTTTATGGATCCATATCCATAAACTTATGTCCACAAATTCATATCCGCAGATCCATGTCCACAATGTATTATTTATAGTATGTTGTCCACTCAGGCTGGAATTATTGTGCGGGATCCGGATTCGTATCGTGGATGCAACGGCGTAGACACAGCAGTCTGGACACAATGGCTTGCAGATGGGTGGACACGGCGGCGTGGACACGGTGGTATGAACACGGTGACGTGAACATGGTGCTGTGGATTTCTTGTTAAATATATGCATGTTTTTGTTTAAATCGTCACCTAACAAGAGGCGGCAAAAGACGGCACATGAGTGGCGTCTTCATCAACCATAGTCCTTACGAGCTTCACTTAGTTAGTTTCCAATTTTTGGTGTTAAGTAGATATAAACATGGAGATTAATGAGTTTGTTTACGAAGTCATATGAGTTTGTCCACAAAGTCATACATATGGACAACCACTAATGTTTTTTGTCCACAAAACCTTGTAAAGTAAATTGTTAATATATATAATCCACATATATTTTTGTTTTAGTTAAGCATTCATTTTATGAGTTATCCACAAATTCACGTACATATCGATTGCTATTAATAGATTTTTCCACAAATTCACGTACATATGGATATGTTCTAATAGGTTTGTCCACAAAGTCTCGTACATATGGTCACCATTAATGAATTTGCTACAAAGCTTCGTGGCCAAAATTGATGCTTCGTATACAGATTTTACTCATCGATCAAGATGTAAATATGTGGATATCACATTTTGTTCACGTTTTTGATAACTCATACAAAAATAAAGAAGAAAAATGTATCACATGTTTTCTTCACTGATAAGAACCACAAATGTTGTGTCCATGATATATTATCCATAGAAGCTTATCCACCTAGAAGCAAACAAATGTTCAACTTTTTTTCCACAATCTCTAGATTTAAATTTTTTTTAACAATCACTACTTGTTGACATCATCCACAACATGAGTTTACATTCACTTAGCCATGTTACTTTTTCCACACTAGATACTTCCACTCAAGTATTAATTCAAGATCAAATACAATTTTTCTACGATTAACATTTTGTCTATGACACAATTACAACTTGTCCACGATACAATTACACCTTGTCCACGACACGATGTCCACGACACAATATCCACAATCGCTGGATTTGAAGCCATCATTGAGAAAGAAAGTAGGTCTGATTCAGTATTCAAAATAAAAGTTAAGAAATGTAAAGAGAATCGAAGAAGAAGATAAAGAAGATGAGAGAGAGAGAGAGAGAGAGAGAGAGAGAGAGAGAGAGAGAGAGAGAGATCACTGCAGATTCTAGGGTTCCAAAAGTTGAATTTTGGGAAATGACCTGTTTTAGATCTTGAATGATCTTGAGTAGGTGATTTTGATAAGTGAAGGCTGTCATTGATAATTCATTGATGAAGTACTTTTACTCTTAGAACTCGCTTAATAAAATAAAAGCTTTTGTTGGTATCATGGTTTAAGCTTTAAAAGAAATCGAGACCTTTACACCATTAGAGAAGCTTTTTCACTACTGTAAACAACGACGGCTAGGTTGAAAGAGAAGAAAATCGTTTGAGTTGATAAGTTTAATAAAGGGTAAAATCGTTTTATCAATTTAAGAATAGTAGAAAAAGTGTCCATGGAGCAAAAAGTGACTTATAATATAAAGGAAATCTCTAAAGAGATGAAAAAGTATAATATAGTCTTTTAACTTAATGAAAGTACTCTAATAGTTGAAAGTACCATATTGTGTTATTAAACTTTGCCAAAGTGTCTTTAGTTGTAATATTCTCTTTGTCATGTGAAAAGTCTATCATATCATTTTTTTTTCTTCTCTTTTCTCCGTCTCTTCTTCTCGATATTTCTCATTTTCCTTTTTTAATTTTTTTATTTCTCTCTTTCTCTCCCTATTTTTAGATTCAAATTTTCATCTTTCTATACAAAAATATTTTTTTTCCGTACGATAAATTTTAAATTGTTTTCTTCTTTATTTTGCTATATTTTTTTGCATGTGGATAATTTTTTGTGGATAACAAAATCGGAAAAAATAAAATTGTACATATAGACAATGTATTATGGACAACTTACTATGAATAATATGCTGTAGACATGGATATGTGGACGTAGGACTGTGTACATAGATTTATGGACATGGATCCATGGATATGGATCTGGAATTTGGTCTTTGTACACGTGTTTGTGAATACGATTTAGTGGACTTAATCAGTGAGCATGTGGACATGGGTATGTGGACACGGAGCCATGACATGAATCTGTGGATATGAATATATAGAGAAAAGTTGGGAATATGGATTCGTGGACATGGATCCGTGGATATGGATCTATGAATACGAATATGTGGACTTGGGTCAGTAGAAATGTGTCTGGGATATAGATCTATGAATAAAAATACGTGAACATATGTTTGTAGATACAGATATGTGATTTTGGGTTAATGGATTAATTTTCAAAGGATTTTTGACAAGAAAAAAAATGAAAAGACATGAAAAAAGAACTATTAAGAGAGAAAAAAAAGAGAAGAAAAAAATAAGAATATAAAAAATAAGAGTTATGTAAAAGAGTATTCTTTGTTTATGAATATTAGTCTAGAATATAGTACGTGGACATATATTTGTAAACATGAATCAATGGATTTGAAATAGTGAACATGTGGACATGGGTATGTGGACACGAATTTAGGACATGGATCCATGGCCATAGATATGTGGAAACGACTCTGGGATATTCATCCGTAGACATAAGTCTGTAGATTAGGTGAATGTAGGTTCACAAAATGTTATAAAAAAAAATTACAAAAGTAGATCAAAATGGATGTCATAATATTCTGAAAACAAATTTATACATTATATAACCAATTTATTTTATATTTTTCAGAAAATAAAAAATAATCAAAAAGACTATAAAGAAATAACATGACTACTAATAATATATAAAAAAAAATAGAAGAGAAATCGTGAATTTCTTTTTCCACTTTAAAACATTCTACTTTAGGAGTAAAACGGTATATATAAAATTTGAACAGTGAAAATAGTACATTTCCTTTACAAAGTGATTTTATATAACTCTCTCTTTATAGCGTAAGAAAAACATGAAAATGTTTTAGAATGTAAAAATAAAATAAATGCTTTTGAATGTAATTTTCTTTTAATAATTTTTTTAAGTAGAGATTTTACTATATTATAAAGCCTAATTACCAAGTGATCTTTCATTCTTTTCCTAGAATGATATATATAAGGCATCACCATCAGTTAGGTCTTTCTCAAGAGTATCTGATTAGTATAATATTAGTATCTTTCTATAATTTAATTAAATTTTAAATTATAATTAAAATTGAGCCAATAATACGAAGATAGATGTGAGCAAAGTTTTAGAGAGTATCTGAGAAACTCTCCATAAAGAAACGAATCTGACACCATTTCTACTTTATACCTTTCTCTTTCCTTCTTTTATTATTTTTATTGTTTTTTAATTTTTCAGAGACCATCCCTTATACTTCCAATGGAGATGGTCTAAGGGTTGTTTATTGAGAGAATTTGCTCAAAAACAAGATTTGGAAACTAAACTAGTTTTTCAGTAGAGAGAAAAAAATCATTTTACTAAATGGTATAAGGGTACCTGATAAAGTGATGTGTTAAATGGAGTGAGTAAGATTGCCGGACGACTGCGAGTGGGGAAGAACTGTAAGTGGAATTAATGAGAAATCAGCGATTTGATTGTTACTGAACAATAAATGCAGGTTTGATGGATTGAATAAAAAATAATTTAATAAATGTCTGGAAATGAGAAAACGAGTAAGTATATAGGAACGTAAATGTTCGTAAATGGATTGTGTAATTTAAGAAAATAGATTGACGTCATTTTCACCTCGTCCATATACATATGGCTAACGTACATATGTTTTTAAATAACATGATATGAAATGACGTTGCATGTAATTAGATGTTTAATGCATGTATTATTGTATGTGGTCTGTTACGTGTTGATGTAGATTGCACACTGAAACATTTACGTTGGTATATATTGCATGTAATTAGATGTTTAAAACATATATTATTAGATGTACTGTGGTACGTGTAGATGTACATTGCGACATGAAATATTTACATTGATATATTTATATTTATACATTATCACATATGAAATTTAGATTAGATTGAAGTTTCATAACAAGAACTACCCTCTAATAATCAAGTTTATCCGAAATCTAACTTAAGAGCATGCATCGCCCACTTCTAGATGAATGTGATTGCAAATCAGGATCAAATTACTTGTAGAAATGTTCTCTAAGATCACATTGTTATTGTTGTCTTTAAGATCCAAAAATCGTCCAACATAAATTATATAAAGATCTACTTTGGGGTAAATATGGATATTTTCTAATATACATGTCTACTCAATTTAATTTATGCACGTCCAATATAGAAATCACTTATGTATTACCAAATTAAACTCGGGTTATAATACGTGTTTAGATATATAATGTTTTATCATTCTATTAGCATAGATTACAATGAAAAAAAATTATAAAACATATTTGTACAAATGAATATGCTGCTATGTATAAATTAATTAGATGCAAAATAGATGTGTAATTAATTTGTTACACGTGTATTTACTTTATTACACACATAACTAATTTGTTTCACATGCATATATAGGTAGTTTAGTAATTAATTTCTTATACGTGTAAGAAAATATGTAGCATGAAAAATAAATATATTTGGTAGTTCTTTAATTAATTTGTTACACATGTACGAAAACATATAGCATGTAAATTAAATAAGTAGTAATCCTAAGTAGTAGGAATATAAAGAAAAAAAATATCCAAATATACTTGTAGTTCACTAATAAATTTGTTAGACGTGTAAGAAAACATGTAGTATGAAACACATATAATAATTGATTTCATACCAGGGATGTTCCGGCTGAGTTGAGTCGCCGAGACGGCGAGTCAGTCCACCGATAAAATCTTCTTCATCTTTACTGCTCGCGTCTTCCGTATCGATGAAGTCACCGGAAGAGATTTTATTCAGCGTCTTTTTAGTTTCATGCTTGATCTTATTCTAAACATCAACAACAAGTATTCAGAGATATGAAGTACAAGATTTTTTAGCTATGTATTTCAAGAGAAAGAAAACGAAATGGATCAAGAGAAAATAAACCTGGTTAAAAATTATGAGTCAAAGAAAGTCAACAAAATGAGATAAATGAAGAGATGCTTTAATGGAAGAAGACAAAAAAAAAGAAAAAAGAATTCAGTAAAGTGGTTATCGGTGTGGAGAGAGAGAGAATGGTGTGTTGTATTAAATGAAGAGGAACAAATAAAAAATATCTTTTGCAGTTTTATGCCAAGGTTGACTCTTTGTGCTCTGCTTTTCTGTGGAAAAACAAGATGGGCTCTGCCGTGGGTGCTCGAGTTGCATGGCATCTTATCTGTAAGCCTAAGGAGGAGGGAGGATTGGGTATTAGATTGCTTGAGGATTTTGAAGTGGTTTTCAGGCTTAAATAGATTGGATCATGTTCTCCAATGCGGGTTCTCTCTGGGTTGCTTGGGTCAATGCTCATGTGTTTGGCAGGAAGAGCTTCTGGATTACTGAAGATGCGAGCCGCTTCTTAAGGCCAATAAGAGGCATGCTCCAGATCAAGCACCTGTTAGTGGACTTCCTGCGATGCGAAGTGCGAATGGTAATACAGCCTCGTTCTGGTTTGATCATTGGACAGAATTTGGCCCTTTACTTAGTTTTGTTGGACACCGTGGTCGTTCTCAACTGCGGGTACCAAAAGACGCAAGGGTTTCAGCGGCTGTCGTCGATGGCGATTGGAGACTTCCGGCAGCTTGCTCAGAGCCTTGCCAAGCATTGCAAATTGCTTTAACATCAATGCTGCCTCATGCCGCTTGCAGAGGCCCTGATTTTTACTTATGGAGAAACGGAGCGGGTGTTTTTACAGAGAGGTTCTCATCAAAAGCCACTTTGGAATCATATCAGAGATCATGCTCCAACTGTAAATTGGAGTAAGATTGTGTGGTTCAAAGAAGGTATCCCTCGGTGTTCCTTCATTACTTGGTTGGTGTTCTTGGCTCGACTACCTACCAGGGATCGAATTCGACGTTGGGGTATAGATGCTCTTGCAAATTGTGTGTTGTGTGACTCGGGAGTGGAATCCCATGACCATATTTTCTTCAAGTGCGCGTTCTTTAGAGATATTTGGCAATGCTTTGCCTCGGGGTTTGGATCGGCTCTTCCGCATTCATTAGCTTCTATTGCTCCATGGATATCAGGCAGTATCTCGGTTCGGCCTGCGGGTAATGCTTCTCTTATCAAGCTACTGTTGCAGGTCATTGTCTACCTTTTGTGGAAGGAAAGGAATCGTCGGATCTTCTTAGGCGTTTCTTTGGATGTGGCTTCTCTTCAGCGGGCTATTGATAGGACTGTTCGTGATCGGTTGCTCTCGTTTCCGGTCTCATCTGTTGGTTCTTATTCTTTTTTAGAGCTGTACTTTTTGCGTATTAGCTCCTGGTTGTAATTTTCTTCTCTTCTCTTTCTTTGTTCGGTGTAATAAGTTGTTTAAGAACAGTGTGTATCTTTGAAAATTGTATGAATTTAATATGATTACTAAAAAAAAAAAGAAAAAAATATATATATATTGAACATCAGTTATTTTATGACCTTGCGCGTTAGAGTAATATAGGCCAAAACATTCGCAAAATATTTTCATTGTCTCGATCTCGAAACGATTTTGTTGAAAAATTAATTTGTTTTCAAAATTATACCTCTCACCTATAGAACACAAGAACTAATATATGAACACAAGTTTAATAAAGTCTGGCTCCCTTTATTAATGGTCTTAGAAAACTTGCTCAAAAACTAAGACTCTCTCACTCACGACAACAAAAACTCTGCAACTCTCTTAAGCTCTCAAGAACACAATATTGAATCTCTCAAAACTCTCTAACTTACCGCAGCTAGATAGACCTTAATATATAGTTACAGACTTTCCTTTTCTCATCAATCCTAATCCTAATATGTTTAGCTGCCTCCTGAATCTAAGGCTTTATCTTTATCTCTTTAGAATTGTCTGTTCAAGTCTACTCCAACATCACCCAATTCTTCTTGTTTATTTGTCTTTTCGATTTTAACCTTGATGTAGGTAGTACGACCTCTTCGTAGATCTAATGGACCGAATTGGATTGGGCTGGTAAGAAATTGAACAAATTTAAAAACAACAAAATAACACACGCCCGGTGGGACTCGAACCCACAATCGTTTGATTAGAAGTCAAACGCCTTATCCATTAGGCCACGGGCGCCTTTTATTCCAACTGTCATTTTCAGTTTTAATTACTAGATGTGAAGGCACTTTTAAGCCAAAATTTGGCAGTCGGCACCGCCAGGGATCATTTAAGCTGCGTAAAGAAACATTCGTTATGTTCCTCAACACGTTCAGTGTAGTTTATTTACAAATTACAATCTTTCAAAACCTGGAGTCTATAGTCTGGTCTTAAGGTGGTATCAAAATATGTGTGAACAAGCAATGAAACGTGAATAATGTAAAACATCATATACAAGTACAACCAACTATAATAACATCTTTGGTTACATATATTTCTTTTCAACAACCTTCTTGAGTTGTTCCATTTTGGCAATGAGCTCAGGATGCATAAGGTCCTTCGCTTCCTTCACTAAACTCCCTTCTCTACTGAAATGATATGCCTCCAACACCGTTTTTATCAAGCTCTGCAAATGCTCAGGCGTCCTAAAATGTACAAACACAGATACACAAACTGAGATTCCAAATCTACATATCTGTAACATACAACTCAGTTCTAGTTTTCTCTGTCCTTACGTGTATAAGTAGTCTACATCAGTCCCTTCAAGCTCCTCCCCAGGGGTAAAAGCGTCTTGTAGAGCGCTCATCTGTTCCTCGGGATCCTCTAACGATAGCAGATACTTAAGTATTCTCACCTCTTTCGGCATAAGCCTCTGCAGATTCCCTCTCGCTGTAACGTACAAATGATACAATATGTCTTTCGCCTGTCAAGAAACAAAAGACCGGATTGGGTCAAAGTAGATTCCAATGTTATGCAAAGAAAATGTTCATCCAAGAGAAAATCTCTTAATACCTCATCTTTCATCATGTTAGATTCCTTTGCAGCAGACCAAGCTTTGGTGATCATTAGAACCAACGCGGAATCAAGTTGATTCTTCTCAGCCAAACTGTCAATCTTTCTGCAAGCAGCATCAAGAGAAGGAGAGTTGATTATGTCTTGTAGCTTCATTTCCGCAGCGTTTAGCGCATCGATGCTTTCTGTTGAAGTGTCATAAGCTTGTACAGCCGCGATACACAACTTCCCAAGTGATGCAAGAGCTTGCCAAAAAATCAAATACGTCATATCAACAGCATCAGTATATTGTTTCGTCCTTACTTTCAACTATTTCACGACAGATAAAAATTTACCATTTTGCTCATCCGGATTCTCGTAGTAAGATTCTGCAACAGTATGCAAATGCTCAAAAAACTCATTCGTGAAATCTTTACGTCGCCTTGCAACAAGTTCCCCAATTTCAGCAGGTGGTGTCCTCTTGATAACATTTAAAAGCTCATTGTGTCTTTGAACATCTTCATCAACCTACTTAACAACAAAATGTCAAAAATGCGAAATTACATAGATAACACAGTAAAGTTTCAAACTTTTTTTCACCTCTTTGAGCTTTCTTGAAAGACGATGAATCTTGTGTTTCATCTCAGGGTTATCATCCTCAGAATCCGCTCGTTCCCGACACCTTTTGTAGAAATAAGGACGGATACTATCCCATTCTTTGCTGAAAGCTAACAGTCTTCTCCACTCAGTTGGTTTTGGCTTATCAACCATGAAAACCTCAATGAGCTTGTCACAAACTTTGATCATTTTCTGGTCATCTACCACTTTTTCAGTATCACTTTCCTTCTCTTTAGGCGCAACAACACTTTTATAATCCACAAGGGCTGAAACAACAGCCAATCTCTGCTGTTTATCATTCTTGAAGTTTAGCAAACAACCTGATAACATTTCACAAACCAATAAAGCTAATTTAAACCATCTTATATAGCAACAAAGCCAAGCAACAAGGCTCCCAATAAGATTAGTTTGGTCTCTTGCTTCAGACAAAGATGCAAAACAGCTAATTTTCTTGAAATAAAGCAAGACGTAGTCTTAATTAATACCCTATAATAGTTAGTAATCAAGTAAGAAAGTTTTAGTAGGAAGATTCTAAGGCTTACCTTCTCCGATTCGAAGGGGACCGGAAGTGAGTCGGAGATGATATCCGGAGAAAGAGACAAGAGGAGAGATACGAGCTCCAAGTTCTACGGAGCGGAAGCTAGAAACTGGGCAAGAGCAAGAAACGGAAACCATTTTCTTTGAAAGAAAGAAACAGTTTCTGAGAGATGGGAGTGAGGGAGGGTTTTAGCCGGAGAGTTGTTCTGAGGAAGAGAGAGGGGGAACGGGATGAAGTCTAAGCAATAATGGCATTTTTGTAGTATTCTTTGAATTTCATGGGTCTTTTCGATGATATGTTTTAGTTTCGATGCTTAGCCCATTAACATGGCCCAACTAAAAGATAAACAATCTAATTTCTCTCCATATTATGCTTCCACGTCAAAGCAGACATAAATAATACGTAAATATGGTTTATGCTGTCCATTTTCGATAATTCCTGTCCACAACTTTCATTCATTGATCGAAGGCTCTGTATTCAGAAAGCAAGTGATTATATTTAGGAAGCCCTTCACTAATGATAGATTCTGGAAATCTTTATTCAATTTCAGGAAAATCTACAAAAATCTATACTTAGACATAATTTAAGAGTTAGTCAAAATCAAGTGATTTCAAAATTAAATTTAGTCTTTGAATGTGTTAACGTAGTTTAGTCTTAGAACATGTTCTAAAACTACTTTACTTTCCTATCTTTTATTTCTTTTCAAAAAATAGATTCGATTTGTTGGTGTGTCATATCCAACAAAACTAATAATTTCTGTTTGGTGTGTCATATCCAAATTTGAGATTAAGAAGTTGATTGTTTATAGATTTTACAATAGATTTTAGTTTTTGATTTTTCAAAATCTACTTTTTAACCAATCAAGATTTTAGAGAATTAGATTTCTTATTTTTCAGGGAAAAGAAGATCGAATTGGTCTTCAATGATCAACGCTATGCTGATATCAACCGTGTTAAAGTGGCTGCTACTGAATTCTATGATTGCGCCCTAAGTTGGTGGGATCAGATAGTCACTGCAAGAAGATGTAATGGAGAATTTCCAGTAGAAACCTGGGCTGAGATTAAGAATCTCATGAGAAGAAGGTTCGTCCCAAGTCACTATCATCGAGAGCTTCATTCAAAATTCAGAAGGCTCACTCAAGGAAACCGTTGAATCGAAGATTATTACAAAGAGTTGGAGGTTCTGATTCTGAGAGCTAACATATCAGATGATCAAGAAGCTACTATGTCACACTTTTTAGGAGGATTGAACGTAGAGGTACAAGACAGAGTAGAGATGCAACAATATGAGGAGTTAGAGGAGATGTTGCATAAGGCTATCTTGGTAGAAAAGCAACTGAAGAGAAAAAGCTCTTCTCGGCTAAGTTATGGAGCCACCACCAGCCGACCAAGTTATCAAAGAGATGGCAAGCAACTTATGAATTCCAAATCAGAGTCTAAGCTATTTCTTTTAGGCCAAGATAAGAACAAAGAGGCAGCAGGGGCTACTACAACCAGAACTTAAGATCTTAAGTGTTTGAAGTGTTAAGGATTAGAACACTATGCGAGAGAATGTAATAATAAAAGAGTTGTGATATCAGAGAAAATGGGATGTTGAGTCTGAAGAATAAGCTCCATTAGACGATCATCAAGCACCTGAAGAATCAGAAGAGAAACCAGCTATTGTAGTACTGCTTGTTGCTAGGAGAACTCTGAGTATTTAAAACAAAACCGATGAACAAGAACAGAGGAGAAACTTGTTCCATATAAGATGTCATGTTAAAGACAAGGTGTATAACTTGATCATCGATGAAGGTAGTTTGTACCAATGTGGCAAGCAAGACAATGGTTCAGAAACTCGGATTAGAAGAGAAGCAGCATCCAAAACCTTATCCGATTCAGTGGCTTAATGATGCCGGAGAAATGGAGATCAAAACTCAAGTACTTGTGCCTTTGTCAATTGGGAAATATAAAGATAAAGTGCTGTGTGATGTATTACCCATGGAAGCAGGCCATATTCTGCTCGGAAGGCCATGGAAATACAACAGAAATGTAATTCACGATGGGTTTACTAATCGCCATACTTTTGTCTTTAAAGGCAGGAAAACAACTCTCATTCCCATGACACCATAAGATGTCTATGAGGACCAGCTCTATCTCAAACGGAAGGAGAACAGGTTAATCAGATAACCTAATTTCTTTACCAAGGCTAGAGATATTAAAAAAGCTTTATCTTCTAACCGATTAGCTATATTGCTTGTTCTTAAGGAAATCCTTCCTAACTATGCACCAGCACTACCAAGTGAGATAACAAAAATTTTGTAGGATTTTAATGATGTGTGTCCTCAAGACAACCTAACTGGACTACCACCAATTCGTGGCATTGTACATCAAATCAATTTCATGCCAGGAGCAACACTTCCGAACCGTTCAGTCTATAAAACTATTCTGGTGGAGACCAAAGAGTTGCAACGACAAGTTGATAAGCTCATGAAGAAAGGACATATCAGAGAAGGCATTAGTCCTTGTGTCGTGCCAGTCCTACTTGTGCCTAAGAAGGATGGTAGTTGGCGCATGTGTGTTGATTTTAGAGCTATCAACAATATACCCTATCGCTAGATTATATGATATGCTTGATGAATTGCATGGTTCTTGCATTTTCTAAGATTGATCTAAAAAGCGGCTACCATCAAATTAGAATGAAAGAGAGTGATGAATGGAAAACTGTATTTAAGACTAAGTATGGGCTTTATGAATGGTCAGTTATGCCAATTGGATCGACGAATGCACCTAGTACATTCATGTGACTGATGAATCGTGTTCTTAGAGCTTTCATCAGACATTTTGTTGTAGTTTATTTGATGACATCTTAGTTTATAGCAAAAGCTTTTCTGAACATGTTAATCATCTTGAAAATGTTTTAAGTGTTCTTAGAAAGGAGAAGCTATATGCCCACTTGAAGAAGTGTACTTTTTGCACAGATAATCTTTCTATTTTGGGTTTCATTGTAAGTATATATGGTGTTAATGTAAACGAGGATAAAGTTAAAGTTATCAGAGAATGGCCATGTCTAAAAAAAATAGGAGAAGTGAGGAGTTTCCACGGTCTTTCTGGGTTCTATAGATGTTTTGTGAAGGACTTTAGCATTATTGCTGCACCACTCACGGAGATCATCCAGAAAGACATAGGATTCAAATGGGAGCATGCACAAGAAGAAGAGTTTCAGTCTCTTAGGGACAAATTAATTAATGCCCATGTTTTGATCTTATCTTACTTAAATTTTTTGAAATTGAGTGAGATGCCTCATGTATTTGTTAGGGTCAAAACCCACACTTCCGGAATAAACGGCTAAAAATTTTAAATATCGAGAAAATTTTATGTATTTAGATATTTTCGGTAAAAATGATAAAAGAACGATATTCGAAAAAATAGTTTACAGTAAAACTATTTTATCGATATCTTTACGGTAAGTATACCAAAATTACATTTTCGATAATTTCTGTCCAAACCAATAAAAATCATAATTGCTCGAACTTTCCATATCACAAACCAAACATTTTGTTTAAGCATCAAATCCGATCAAAGTCCCGATTCCTCGAAGGATGTTGCCGCATCCTTTGTTCCAACTCGAGCGGATGCACCAAGTAATGACCGAGGCGATGCTTTGTCATGCATGTCCCAAACCGATGGACGATCTATCCCAAGATGACAGACCGTCCCATTGATTCTTGCCTTGTCCATACCGAGCCAATGACGTCCTGCACGTACCAAGCCGACGACATCCTGCACGTACCGCGCCGACGACGTCCTGCACGCATCAAGCCAACGACATCCTCAATGTACCGAGGCAACGACGTCGTGCACATACCGAGCCGATCATCCCTCGATCTCTCTCCCTGTGCCGAGCTGATCACCCCGTTCCAAACCGATCGTCCCTCGATCTCTCCCTGTGCCGAGGCGATCGTCCCGTCCAAAAAATGATCATCCCTTGATCTCTCCCAGAGCCAAGCCGATTGTCCTTCACGTGCTGTACCTAACCGATCGATACACCGAGGCGACGATCCTGCATTTCTGAAGAAACACCTTCTTAACTCAAACCGAAGCGCTAATCTGAAGTAGTTATCGAACCGGAGACAATAGACAAGATTGGGCGAGACCGACAAAGGGATTATCATGGGCCGAGGCGATTTCTCGAAGATTCCTCAATGTTGGTGGAAAAAATGAGAAGACTACCTCCCACATCGAGAATACGTCTAGCTATGACTTAAGATCGTCTAGTATATAAAGACATTGATTCATAGCTTTGTAATATGATCTCGACTTACGATACTTTCGCAATAAAACAATAAACAACTCTTATTCTCTTTTCGCCTTATTTTTCTTTTTCGATATTTTCCCTATCTCACTTTCTTTC
The DNA here is from genome assembly GCA_900406495.1 of Sisymbrium altissimum. Lineage (NCBI taxonomy): Eukaryota > Viridiplantae > Streptophyta > Magnoliopsida > Brassicales > Brassicaceae > Sisymbrium > Sisymbrium altissimum. Next base: position 19,815 of record OVBI01001406.1, on the reverse strand, counting down.
CAAGAATCTCAAATCTTCGTATTACAATTTTCCTTATATACGTTGTGCTAATTTTGGTTCCCACAGTATTGGAATTGAAGCTGTGCTGATGTAAGACAAGAGACCAATTGCCTACTTTAATGAGAATCTAGGAGGAGCCACTTTGAACTATCCAACCTATGACAAAGAACCTTATGTTTTTCTCCGAGCTTTACAAACATGGCAACACTACTTATGGCCTACAGATTTTGTTATACACACGGATCATGAGTCTCTGAAGCACATGAAAATTCGACTTAAGCTCAATAAGAGACACGCAAAGTGGATGGAGTTCATAGAAACAATTTCTTATGTCATCAAATACAAAAAAAGGTAAAGATAATGTTGCAGCTGATGCATTATCCCGGAGGTAGGTTTTACTCTCACCCTTTTAACTCCAATGGATTTGATGCATTTACCTTTGAGTGAGCGTGACAGCCTAGATGGCAAGATGAAAGAAAAACTTGTGAAAGAGCTTCATGCTAAGGCACATAAGAACATTTTTTCACAAACTGAGCAATACCAAAAGTATAAGAATAAAGGCCCGAAGGAAAAGCTGTTCAAACCCAGTGATCTTGTGTGGGTTTACTTAAGAAAGGATAGGTTTCCAAATGAGAAGAAATCCAAATTGATGCCGCGGGCTGATGGACCTTTCCAAGTGTTGCAAAAGCTTGGAGACAATGCCTACAAAATCGATCTTCCAAGTAAGTACAAAGTAAGTGATAGCTTCAATGTTGCTGACCTTATTCCTTATGTTGCAGATGAGCAGGATTTGAGGGCAAATCCTTTTCAAGAGAAAGGTATTGGTGCATGCATATCCGACCATGATCAAGACTCAAATGATGCACAACAGCCATGGAGTGAGTTTGTTGCTGAACTGGAAGATAAAAATGGCAATGGAGACAATGGCAACGTTTCTCTTAACCAAGTGGCCATGAAGAGAAGTATGGTCAACCCAGAATGCACATGGATCGGACCAACCATTGAGATGGCCGAGAGAAGGATCAAACCGGCCGTACCGACCATGGATACATCGACCAGTCGTCCCTGGATACAAAATGAACATATCAAGGCCCAATGACCCGTGTCAAAAACAAAACTACTTCAGAAAGGTATTGATATGCTCAAATCTACCCTAGAGCTCTCTCTCAAATTAAGAGATCAATGCAGTACTCAAGAGTCAAATTTTACAAGGACTCAAGTTCAAACAATAGATTTTAGTTATCGAGTTAAGCTAAACAAATTCAATGTAAATTAAAAGTAGAAAGCAATAAACTCGGTTTTAAGATAAGATGGGAAAAAAAATTAAGCTTAGGGTATTCTTAGAAAATCAGGAATGCAAGTTAATCAGTCAATCATGATTCTTCTATGCTCTAGAACTCGAAACAGAACGATAAAGTTAATCAGCCGTCACTGCGAAAACTATATATGTCTTAAACCTACAGAACCAAATTTCTTTACGGGGTCTAAAGTCTACACATGCAATAATCCAGGTTCAATATGTTCACAAAATTCATAAATCAAATTCTTTGCAGATAGGTATTTTGTTCACCTAGGGTTCTTTATAGTTAATTAACCAATTGTAGTTGCGAGAATCAACTTATGATCAATAATCTAACTGGCCAAATAAGATAAAACATTAATCACAACATAGATAAAGAATTAGTGTTCAGAATCCTTAATTAACCAATCAACCTAACAATTCATGAAATCCCTAACGAGAAACCCTAAACTTAACTAGCAAATTACTCATGCATGGAGATTGAAGCAATAAACATGATTGAATAAAATTGCATTAGAGAAATAAGAATAAAAGTAATGGAGTTCTGAATCTTTCTGAAGGAGTTCTAATTATTCTCTCGAAAACTCTGGCTGCAAATCTCACTAGAATAATGATGGAATAAAGATAATTGGTGTAAACAATGACCTTAAAAACCTAAATATAGTCTAAAACACTAAAAGGACTTATGTTGTATATAATGAAAACTTCTGGGGCAAACTTCCTTTCTTCCAAACTTGTAAAATCTCGAGAGAAACTGCTGGTCCCGTCCTGCATCGATCGACACCAATGGGTGGCATCGATCGACACCAAAGATGTACTCCGAGTTGCTCTTCTCAGCTACAAGATTGCAATTGCTCCCAAATGCTCCAGAATCTCCAATAAAACTCCAAACGTACCTGAACTTGTAAAAGATTCTAAAAGACTCCAAAAACACTGAAAGGACTCTATATATACAACTTATATCATGGCTAAAAACCATGATATATCAGGTATTCAAGGCTTTATTACCCAAGTATTTGCATCCATGGACCGTAAAGAGAGTGAGACCAAATCCACTTTGGTTATGCTACAAGTATTGGACCCAAATGCCTAAGGAGAGAAGACAAAGAAACTGGCCATTTGGAGTGTCAAAGCCACACCAAGAAGAGATGAAAGGTCATTCTTTTCTTTAGTTAATTTCAGTCTTTGTTTAGTTACAAAGCAATAAAGAAACCATGTGGGCTAAGTCCTATAAGTGATGTCAAAGTCTTGTATGAATTCTACATCATCTTTTCAATAAAATTTCTAAGAGATTTCTCTTATTTGTTCCTTTATGAACTCTTGATCTCGTGGTTAAACTCCACTGGATCTTTTGGTTTATTCAAGTGACTCCACAACACTTGATTTCCCTTCAATCAACCAGAGAAATGTTCTTGTGTTCAAAGATAGATCATATGGTGGATTTAATATATCCATCATTGGTTCTACGCCAAGATCAACTCAAAAGTTCCACCGCCTTGCTCAATTTGGCTGTACAAGCTGGTTCATGTGTTGTGTTTAATATACACCACATTAGTTCCACACGATCCATCCTTAGTAAGGATTATCCAGCTACCCCTGAAGTAAAGAACTGGGCGAAGCGGACTTGTGCTAGTAGCCAAGCACACACCTAACACGAGGATGAAAACAGGTCAATAACCAGGCACAAGAGAGCCAACCGTGAATGTCGTGATGAAAATCCTTTTGCCAGAAGGATAAATAATAGTCTTGGATGTTTGAAACTGAAAATCCTTATTTTTTATAGTAAAAACGATCCTGATATTTATCTTGAATAAGGTAAAAAAAGTAGAATTGATTTTTTATTGTAAAAAATTTTCTGAAATGAAAAATGTTAGGCTTGCAATAACTGGGTTTAGTGGTTATCCCGTAATAATGGGATCTTCCTGAGACTTACACTTTATCAGGTTGAGAAAATGATAGATTTTGCTGTGAAGCCGTGGTTATGGATTAGATAAATGTTCGATTGGTTTTGATCAGAAACTTGCATAATAGGTTTCTGAAACCAATCTTAATCTCTAAATGGATATTAGACACCAAGAAGGAACTAAGAGTTTTGCTGGATATTACACATCAACAAGATGAATCTATTATTTCAAAGAGATTTTGATTAGAAAGATAGATTGAAGTTTTACAAATGGTTTCAAATGGAATATAAAGAGAAGAAAGAAGAGATATGGGAAATTGATTTAATCTTACAAGATGCTCCGAGACTAAACTCAACAGTAAACATACAAAGACTAAATTCTAATTTAAAATTTAAAGAATCACGCGGTTTCTTTCGTCGAAATCAAGAAACGAATTACTAAACCGGATTTATGAAGGGCTTCCTGAAACGGAGTATAAGCTTTCCAAATTTGGTATTAGTGAAGAGCGTCCTGAATCAGAATTATTTCTTCCTGAATTTGGCCTCCAATCAATGAATGGATGATGTGAAGTGATTCACAAGCTTCATTAAAAACCTTATTTGGAAAATCCAGTGGATTAAAACCAAAGGAAGGGAAAAAGAGCACTTGAAGCAACATTTGTCCATACATTAATGAACTTGATCTTGTAACACGATCAAAGTGGTTCTGATAATTTCTTCTTCATTCCTACTCAAGCGTCTTAGCGTTCTCCCAATGGCTTAGTTGAATAGCTTAGCTCTGGATTGAGTGGTTGGTAATTTTGGCACATTTAACACATCTTCAACTCCTTCAGAATCCTTAGCTTCGAGCTCCGGTTCAAGCTCCATATCCATAATTATATCACATAAACTGGTATGATTAAGTATTTATTCATAGGAGAAGGATAGGAAAAAATCCAATAACTACTCGGTAAGAACTAACCGAACTAGTGAGGCAGCGCTTTGTTCATAGCCATTATCACAGAGATCTTCATCATAATATTACGCATTTGACCCATGGAAACGACGAGTGTTAAAGATTACTTCCAGGAGATAGAGTGGCTTATTATTAAGGTAAATGTTGATGAATCTCATGACTCCATTTTGTCACGATTTCTTGCAGGGTTAAACCATGAAGTGCAGGACATAATGGAACTCCAAGATTATGAGAGTTTGGAGGAAATGCTTCACGGAGCCATTTTGGTGGAGGGACAAGTCAAGAGGAGGGGAATCTCTAGACCAATCTATGCCTCTAACTCAAAACTGCAACACCAAGACAAAGGTAATCACTTTCTCAGCCAAATTCCCATTTGAAAACTAACACATCTTCTTCCTCTAACAAAGACAAGACCGTAGAAGCCATAAGTAGAGCCAGAGATATCACGTGTTTTCAAGGGATGAGATACTATGCCAAAAAGTGTCCAAATCAGAAACTGATGATCTTTTTGGAAAATTGAGAGGTATAATTCAAGGTAGAAATAGAGTAGTCTGAACCAATCTGTAGGAACGAGATTTCACACAATGTATTATGAGAAAATAAATCGATTGTTTGGTCCCAAAAGTTCTGGAAACAGAAACCTCACGAAAGATATTAAAGAATTTCTGCAAAAGTAAAGATAAATCAAAGAAAGTAAAGAATTTCCGAGAATGATTTTTATTGCCAAGCCCGAAAGTATGGGATTTCGGGTTATTTTAATCTGCCTTAACGGCTGTACATCGATATGTATTTATACTAGAAAACTCTAAGCCTAAACTAGCCAAATTCCCGATGTGGGAGTCTATGTCTTCGCTTTTTCAACCGACTTCTAAGGATATTCGAGAATCTTTGGGAATCTTCCATCCAGCTCGGCATTTATCATTAGTCCAACGATTTCTTTGGTTTGACTTTCCGGTTTGATTAAGTCAACGCTTTGTCATTTTTGATAGACAGAAACATAACGATATTCTCTGAAATTTACGCGAAGCTCGGTTAAAACATCTGGAGTTCACAAAAACATCGATAAATCCCGAAAGAGCTCCCGGAAGTGCCGAAATGATCGACCATCTGGGCATAACTCCCTGAGGAAGTGAAATGCCGAGCTGGCTATCTTCTAGGCACATTTATCATCTAGATCGGCATTTCCTGAGAGGAAAAAAATGAGCTGGTCCCAGTTCTTCCTCTTCTTGATTTTATGCATCCAGCTCGGCATTTTGGATCACAAATCAGATCAGCTCAGCATTTTAGAAGGGCAGATGTCAGCATGAGTAAGCCAGCTCGGCATTTCCTTGGCAGGATGGAATGCCGAGCTGGTCTACTGATTTTACCGAGCTGTTGTGTTCTAAGGCGAAATGCCTAGCTGGCTGCGTATCAAGGGGAAAATCAAGGGAAACTATGACTTGATGATCGGCTGGAGACTTCTTGGACAGGCAGAAGACCATCCAGTTTGGCATTTTGTGATGAAGAAATGAATGCCGAGCTGCTTCATGAGCTGATGGTCTTATTTCGAGAAATCGCGACTTTTATCGGTTTTTCGGATAAACCGCTCAGAAAATAGGACGATCAGCTGGGCATCTCGAAGGATGCAAGGCAGCTTGGCATTTTTGGCTAGACAAAATGCCGATCTGGTCAGCTCCTCTCTAAAATGCCGAGCTGGTCAGCTCCTCTCTAAAATGCCGAGTTGGTCAGCTCCTCTCTAAAATGCCGAGCTGACAGCATTCTACTAGAAGAATCGCGATTTTTATCGGTTTTTCGGACAAACCGCTCGGAAAACAGGACGATCAGCTGGGCATCTCGAAGGATGCAAGCCACCTCGGCATTTTTGGCTGGAAAAAATGCCGAGCTGGTCAGCTGCTCTTTAAAATGCCGAGCTGGTCAGCTGCTCTTTAAAATGCCGAGCTGACAGCATTCTGCTCGAAGAATTGTGATTTTTATCGGTTTTTCGGATAAACCGCTCGGAAAACAGGACGTTTAGCTGGGCATATCAAAGGATGCAAGCCAGCTCGGCATTTTTGGCTGGAGAAAATGCCGTGCTGGTCAGCTCTTCTCTAAAATGCCGAGCTAACAGCATTCTACTCGAAGAATCGCGATTTTTATCGGTTTATCGGGAGAACCGAAATTTTTCCGAATATATTCAAATATGGAAGCTTTCTCCGATATCTAAATATCTTGGTCATTAATTCCGAAAGTGTCGATTTTGGCACCAACATTTAGCCCCCCAGCCTGTCAAGATCAGCCATGATCTTGACAGGGTGACCAAGTAGTGTGGAACGGGATTTAAGAGCTAAGATATCCTGGCGTCCAATTCTCATTGCACTGATTCTCAGACTGAAGTGTTTAGGCTGGCTTAGTCATCTTTTTTGGCCTGAGTGCCTCAGCATGTTTGGATTGGTTCGCAGAGCGTTTAAGATGTTGCTTCGTTAAAACTTTTTACTAAGAAAAACCTAGTGGGAAAAATAGTAGTAGAGGAAAAGAGTGCAACACACAATGCTGAGATTGATGGTGTCAGTAAAGTTTTTCCAAAAACTGTTCGAGATAAGTTTTTCCGAAATGTTTAGGCGGAGACCTCCTAGGAAGGCATGGAATGCCGAACTGGTCAGTAGTTGGCATTATGCCGAGTTGCCAGCATGCATTGATTTTTCCTGAAAAATTGTTCACAAATCACCAAATTACCTTAACTTTTTTTTAAATGGAAGCATCCAGATATTTTAGTAATCTTCGTGATCTAACATCTACGCTTTAATGTCCATGACTTGATATCCACACTATAATCTTCATGAATTTTACATATCGTTATAATTGGGTTCAATGTCATTATGTATATGATAGGATATGCACACAGTCATGTACGCAAAATATTTTCTATAAATAATTAAAATATATGAAAATAAATATCAAACTATAGAAAAAAATTATAATTTATATTATAAAATAAAAAATAACTTTATGTTCTTAAAAAAAAAATAGCCAAATAAAATATAAAAGAGAAAAATAGTGTTTACAGTAATTTATATTGAAGAAAAAGATGAGAAAAAAGAAAAAAAAAATACAAAAAAACAAAAAATTAAGAGGAGGGCAAAACGAGGTTTTTATGTACGTAAAGAGAGGAAAAATGCTTCAGAACACAAAAGTGTTTTATAGTGTAAAAGAGAACATATAAAGTACTCTAAATTCTAAAACTCTCTTGAATTAACTTGATTTCCTAATTTATTATAGAAATAGTATATTAAAGATAAATAATAATTTCCTATTCTTAGATATTATTTTCGATCACTCCAAATTTTTCTTGATCTTTATAGATTCTTCTTGATCTTCATCTTTTCATAATTTCGATATAGTCAATCTATTAGATTTTCTAATAATGCTTCTAATAAGAAATTTGGTTTTAGCAATTTTAATAGTTACTATAGTGGCTAATATAGCATAGTCATGAACTTCAACAAATCTTTGTGTATCTTATAGTAACAAATATGGTGATCGATGAAACTGAAACCATAATAATATTTTATATTACTGACAAGTTGCTTTTTCTTGGAAAACCTTGACAAAGATGTCATAATTATAGTGGAGTTAATGAGACGATTTAAGATTGAGGAAAGCATTTGTATGAAAGTGACGAATACATGTTTTACTGGGTCACTTTTATATAAGATATTTGGTATATTCTTATATAAAATCATATGAATTTAATTATTTAAGGTCATATATGTAATTATACATATATGTTTATATTTTCTACTATTTACAGATATAATATAGTTAAAAAGATGAAATTAGAATAATAACTAGCAAAATGATGCAAAAAACATGTGATTGCTTATCTATGCACATATATCTTCGCTTAGAACTCGAATCTAAATATCACGAAATATTGAGCCAAACGAAAATAGTTTCAAGTTATTATGTATTTATTATTTTATAAAATGAGTATATATGTGTTTATATATATATATATATATATTATATTTTGTTGTTAGAGGTAAAAGAGTATGTAAATTAAAAGAGAAGTGGTTTGATTTCTCTTATTCTTACATACATATTTTACAGAAGAGAACATACCTATTTATAGGTAAAAGAGAAACTAATTGTTTAATCTACACAAGATGTACTATTGACATCTGGAGTGAGTAAATCAGTAAGAACTTAGACAGCAAGAAAAGATAAAGATAAGATGATAATTATATATTATTTAACACTCTCTCTTAATTATATATCTTATATTATGTACTGTTTCATTAAAAACTGTATCATGGAAAAATCCAGTGGGATAAAAACCATGACAAAGAAAAAAGAATACAGTAACATAATCTCTCCCTTAGAATAGCAGAAGTAATCATTACTTCGTAAATCACGTAGGATGACGCATCCCGATGTTATATACGTGTTTTCTGAATGTACTACTCGGAAGCGTCTTCTTGAATAAATCGGCTGCATTATCAATTGAACGAACATATTGCATATCCACTTCTTGATTCTTCTCGAGTTCCTGTATGTAAGAGAAAAATCTTGGAGGAATATTATAATGCCCCGACCGCCCCTACTAGTGGGCCCCCATGTCCTCTTACTAGGCCCATGGGCCGACTCACCCCTGTCCGACAATCGGTGCGTTAACCGAGAGGTTTGAAAGTCATGATATACTGACCCTGCAATCACCACTTGACCGTTCCCCGTGTTTTGGCCTCACTCACACGGTACCACGAATCACTTCCCGGTAGGTCACCCATCCTTTGACTACTGCAGCTCAAGCACGCTTAACCCTAGAGTTCTCTCTGGATGGACACCCGAAAAGGTAAGTGCACTTTGGTGACATAGGTAGCCAAATCAATTCTTTTAACCTCTCCACATAAGTTTCCATATACCAGAAATCGGGATGTTACAATTCACCCCCACTCAAAGAGCGCAACGTCCTCGTTGCGAACCAAGACCAATTCTTAACCGTCCCCAGGGCCTCTCAGGTCAGCACTGAGACGGTAAACCGGCTATGATACCACTTATAACGCCCCGACCGCCCCTACTAGTGGGCCCCCATGTCCTCTTACTAGGCCCATGGGCCGACTCACCCTATCCGACGATCGGTGCGTTAACCGAGAGGTTTGAAAGTCATGATATACTGACCCTGCAATCACCACTTGACCGTTCCCCGTGTTTTGGCCTCACTCACACGGTACCGCGAATCACTTCCCGATACCGCGAATCATTTTTCGGTAGGTCACCTATCCTTTGACTACTGCAGCTCAAGCACGCTTAACCCTGGAGTTCTCTCTGGATGGACAAACGAAAAGGTAAGTGCACTTTGGTGACATAGGTAGCCAAATCAATTCTTTTAACCTCTCCACATAAGTTTCCATATACCAGAAATCGGGATGTTACAAATATGCTTCGTCATGTCTCTTTTGATATTATCTTCCTTAATTTGGGCGACACATGCAGAATTATCCTCAAACACCTTTGTAGGTTCTTTCTTTGTCAGAATTCTACTTGATTCTAGGATATGATGAGTCATAGACCTAAGCCACACACATTCTCTACATGTTTCGGGAAGCATAATGATTTCTGCGTGATTTGATGAAGTTGCAACCAAAGTCTGCTTTTGGGAACGTCATGAGATTGATGTTCCACCATTTGTGAAAATGTATCCGGTTTGTGACCGAGCTTTATGTGGGTCTGATAAATATCCTGCATCTGCAAAACCAACCAAACCAAACTCGGGGTTTCTTGGATAAAATAATCCCAAACAATACTTTCTTGGAGGTAACGGAATATATGTTTTATTCTGTTCTAATGCATGCGTGTTGGAAATGAACTATATCTTGCAAGTAGATTAGTAGCAAATGCTATATTTGGTCGAGTGCAATTGGCAAGATACATAAGCCCACCAATAGCACTCATATAAGATACTTTTGGACCAAATATTTCTTCGCTATATTCACAAGGTCTAAATGGATCTTTCTTACATCAAGTGATATATTAACCATTGGAGTACTCAAAGGAGTCGCTTTGTCCATATAAAAATGTTTCAAGATCCTTTTGGGATAATTTGATTGATGCACAAATATTCCATCTCGGAGATGCTTATTCTGTAGCCCAAGACAAAATTTTATTTGTCCGAGATCTTTCATTTCGAACTCTTCTTTCATATTAGTTCTTGCATCATAAATCTCCTTTTGAGTTCCAATTATATTTAGTTCATCAACATATACAGCAATGATCACAAAACCAGATGACGATTTCTTAATAAATATGCAAGGCATATCGCATTGTTTACATAGTCTTTACTCAACAGGTATTCACTTAAGTGATTATACCACATGCGTCCGGATTGCTTTAATCCATAGAGTGATCGCTGTAATACTACCGAGTATATCTCTTTAGACCTTGAGCTTAATGCTTTCAGCATTTTCAATCCTTCAGAGATTTTCATGTATATATCATTATCTAGTGATCCATACAAGTATGCTGTCACAACATCCATAAGGTACATATTTAGCTTTCTAGATGCCGCTAGACTCATTAAGTACCTGAATGTGATTGCATCTATAACCGGAGAATATGTTTCTTCATAATTAATTCTTTGAGAAAAACCTTTGGGCAACAAGACGAGCTTTATATCTTATCTTCTTTTTTTTATTTTTCTTTCTCACGAACACCCACTTGTACCCAACTGGTTTAACATTTTCAGGTGTTATGACAATAGATCCGAAAACACTTCTTTTATTTAGGGAGAATAATTCAGTTTGTATGGCCATCTTCCATTTCTCCCAATCATGTCTTTTCTGACATTTGAATATGGACCTTGGATCATGATCATTCACTTTCTTTATCAATTTCTTTAGCTACAGAAAAAAAGAAAATTCCATCAGTATCTTTTATTTTATTTCTAACCCATAGCTCTCCGTTTTGAGCGTAATTAATGGAAATCCTATATTTTTTTGTTTCTTTTTCATATCTGGCTTTTCTTCATTCTGGGGTTCTTCTAAAACATTTTCATTTATGTCTTCTTGACATTTCCCTTCAATTAGCTTTTCTTGAACCTTTTTACTTTGTTCTCCCAAATTCTTTTTTTTTTGGGGATTTTTATCTTTAGACCCCATCGATATCCTCCTCTTTAACTGAACTCTAGGTTCATTTGCTAAGTTTCCATCAGTATGTTCTTCGGAAACAGTGATTCTTGATGGAACATTAGCAGCATATATATATGATTTTGTCACTCTTTTTGTATCTGTGAACGCATCTGGTAGCTGATTTGCCAAATTTTGTAAATACATAATTTTCTGAATTTCAAATTCACGTTGTTTCGTAGAAGGATCAATGTGCAACATTGATGGTGTGCAAATTATATTATAAAAGTTCTTATAATAAAAAAACTACTTTATTGCAAAATGAAAATTACATATCACATCAAAAAAAAAAACGATTGCCTTTTTTTATCTTTTTTACAAAGACAACCATATATGACATCGATATTATTATCTTAGTCTCGGTTGATATTTTCAAAACCAACCACGAAATCCGTAACATTAAGATGAGTGTCATCATTTATGTCATGAAAAGAGGATCTAGGTTCACTTGATATGAAGTTGGTTTCACTTTCTTTCTTTTTTGCCTTCTGCGATTCCCGGTATAGATCGGCTAAATGCTTTGGGGTACGGTAAGTACGCACCCAATGTCCTTTGATGCCGCATCTATGACAAACATTTTCATTTTGCTTATATATTGGTCGACCAACTTCATATCCTTGATAGTTCCTTTTAATTCTACCATCATTGGAATCATAAGGACAAATCCTCTTCCTTGTCCTCGTCCACGACCAAAATCACGGTTTCGACCACGTCCACACCCACATCCATATCCGCCTCCACGTCTTTCCCAATTATTGTAACTAGATGATGCAACACTCACTTATGGGAATGGAGCAGATCCAGTTGGACGTGTCTGATGGTTCATTGTTATGAGTTCATTATTCTGTTCCGCAACAAGGAGAACTTGCATTAACTCCGAATAACGAGTGTACTCGTTTTCCTGGTATTGTTGCTGCAAGACTACGTTTCCAGAATGAAACGTAGAGAGAGTTTTCTCTATCATATTGTAATCACTTACTTTTTCTTCACATAACACCATCTTTGAAGTGATTCCAAACATCGTGGAATTATATTCAATAACATTTTTGTAATCCTGAAACCGAAGGTGTAACCACTAATGTTTGGCTTTTCGTAAGATCACATATTTTTGGTGATCAAACTTTTCTTTCAATGATTATCAAAGATCTGCAGGATCTTTTTAAAGATGTATTCATCTTTTAAACCATCGTGGATATAGTGGCGTAAAAATATCATGGCCTTCGCCTTTTTCTCATCGGACGCGGTTTCCAACTTATCGATGGTATCAAAAAGTCTGTTTCCTTTTAGGTACATCTTTGCAATTACTGCTCATGTCATAAAATTTTTCCCAGATATATCAAAGATAGTAATTTTAAGCTTCGTCAAATTTGATATACAGTGATAACTGTATGATAAAAATTGGATTTTAGAACTAGAATTTTTTTTTTTTTTAAATGCAGAAATTTAAAGACAGAATTTAAATCGCAGAACTTAAAGGCGGAATTTAAATGGCAGAATTTAAAGGCGGAATTTAAATTGCGGTTAAATGCGAAAATTTTAAATTTGAGAAGGCAAAGCCTGCCATATGATCTGAGGAGACATAGTCTTCTATATGATCATGATCATGAAGGCATAACCTACTATAATGATCCATTCAGAGAATGCAGAGTTTATTTTTTCAAACCACATAAACGGGAAAGACATATCCTATCTTTCCGTATATAATAAACTGAATATAAATAGAAATTAAATTAAAAATGAATATAAATAAAAATTCACCTTTTGGTATCAGAGCACTCGTGCTGATAATGTGTTATGTATTTATTATTTTATAAAGTGGGTATATATGTGTTTGTATATATTATATTATATTTTGTTTGTGGAGGTAAAAGAGTACATAAAGTAAAGGAGGAGTGGTTTGATTTCTATTACTCTTACATACATACTTTAAAGAAGAGAACATATATATCCTACTATTATTATTTGTCAAGTACACTTTTAAAAATATTCAAAAAAACCTTATAATTACGAAAAATACCATTGGAGTAACTAAAAAAATATGTTTGGCAATAAATATAGTTAGGGTTATAATCGACCAAAAATATTGAGTCAACTCAGTAACTCGCTTTAACCCAACCCGAAATCCAAGAAAAGACACACGGATCTTCATCACCTAAATTAAACCATTCACAATGAATATGAAAATTTCATTGGTTAAGTCAGATAACCAACTAAGGCCAATTTGACATGGATTACCCGACTAGAATCGGTAAAACACGTGGGTTTCAATTTTTTTTTATTTCAGTCATCCATCATTTCTACTACGTGCAAATTAAGAAAACACATTGTGTTCTCTTAATCATCTTCTTTTCCTCTATATTTTTAAGAAATAGTTTGGATTAGATCCCAATTAGTGTTATTTGTTTTTGTTTTTTCTGTGTGTGTGGTTTTCATCATTTTTTTTTGACATCGTGTGGTTTTTATCATTCATTTACATATATATCTTCCTGTATAATAGTGGGACTTAAATAAAAAAAAGTTGTTGTTTATTTATGATAAGTAAAAGAGAATACTATATTCAGTATATGTTCTTGATTATGAGACTTATCTTTTTCAGCTTCATAGTATTTTTTTCTGCTTCAATTTGAAGTGTTTCTTCTGTTTTTTCGTATCAAGTTCACTGACCTACAAAAAAATATAGTTCATAAAAACTATGAGACACAATCATTAAGCAGTTTGAAAGCGTGTAAGAAGTACAACTTTGAACTTTCATTGAGAACAACATTTCAAGAGATAAATTGAAGACTTACTCTTTGTTGTTTTAAGAAATGTTCTGTTATCTCCATGGGAGCATATAGTCTCGAGAGCCAAGCTTAAGAGAAATAAAAGCATAGTTGATTTAATAAAATAAAAAAAAATTGTATTAGGATCTTGCTCCCTATGCAACAAATGTCAAGCGTTTAAATTAATAGTCATAGACTCCAAGTGAACTACAGCAATAGCTTAAGCAGAAAGTGCAGAGAGTAAACAAGTAAATATAAAGCCAAATAAAGAAATTTAAATGGACCTGAACTGTTGACCAAAAAAAAAAAAAAATGGACCTGAACTGAGTCACCACTTACAAGTTTGCCATTGACACGCTTGAATTTGAACTTTTATCCATTGCTGTTCTGTATTTCTGGAGAAGTCAACAGTAGAAAAACGGTTCATATTAGAAATTAGCTAAGGAAAACAACATCAACAACAACAAGAATGCAGTCAGTAATACTCGGAAAAGAAGCTAAAATGTCCCAGCTTCCGGTTTCGATCTTCTCCGACGAATATCGCAGCTTATGATTTTGTTCTTCAAGATAGCATTGATTTTCAAAATGTGGAAGAAAAGCTTCTCGAGGCTTCTCCAGTCATGGTGAAGCGCGTGTGCCTTAACCATCTCCTCGATGGATCTCTTGAAATCAGAGTAATGGTCATTTGTTTGTAAGGACAAGAGCATCAAGCTTTCCTCCTCCTCTGCTTCTTCTTTTTCTCCTCCTCCTTTATTTTCTTCTTCTTCTTTTTTGGGATTTTATCTTTAGTATCTCTCGCATATGAAGCTGTGGAACATCGGTTAGAGAAATTTTGAAGATTGAGTCAAAGCTTCAAATTTTGGATATTATAAAGAAAGAGAAAGCATATTGACGATGAATCGTATCCAATTTTCTCAGAAAGTGTAACATGCAATCAAAATTTGAAAGGATTAAGATTTGATAAAGTGTATACCTCCTCCTCCTCCAGTATCAATTGGGGATAGATCGAGAGGAAGGCAACAGTGACTTGATTTGGTGGATGTATAGTTTGTTTGTTGAAGTAGTGTGGTCTGTACTGCAGGGAAGAAGATCAAATGTTACAGTTAGGTGATGTCTTCATCCAGATGAAAATCTATATTGAGCAAAAAAATTTCCCTTCTCTTTTTTTTAGTAAAATTTATTAAGTGATAAACGAATCAACTTCTACTATGGACCTGTAGGATAGAAAATTAATCTCGTTTGGACCTGTTATATTTTCAATTTTTTTATTTATAAAAAACAAAAAAAACCATCTTTATCCTTCATAGTTTTAATTATTTACCAACCAAACCAACCCGATTTCAACTAAACCAATTCTATTTTTCATTCATTAAATCAAACCATAAAAAAAAAAATTGTCTCTATGACGACTGAGTTTTTCTCTTTTCCCCTCCCCGACAGTTTCTCTCTTCAATCTTCCTCTTTATTCAAAATCCTTCATCTCTTCTCTTTCTTTCTGACCATCATTAAGAAAATATGAAAGATGGCGTTTCTGCAAAAAACCAAATCTGGATCCTCTACCTCTGGCAGCTTCATCTCCTCTCCCCTCACCATCTCCTTCACCTTCTCCTATGGCTGCTTCATCTCCTTTGCCTCTGCAGCAGAGCCATCTTTTCAGGCTCCAAATTCGCCTAATCAATGGATATAATTACCATTTGTACTTGTATCGGATCCATTCGGCTACAGTAAGAGATATTCCTCCATAAAAAGAAAAAATAAGAGAATCTGAACCATTGGATAGAGTAGCAGATGTCAAAGAAGCGAAATAGTAAATTGATTTGGTTGAAATTTAGTTATGTTGATTTTGTCATAATTGTACTAGTAAGACAAAAAGAGGTAATTATAGTAATAACTAGTTAAAAAGGTAAAATTGTATTCATAGTAGATGAATTTTGGAAATTAATTTGTTAGAAATATTAATTTGTTGAATTTGGTAGCAATTTGGGACTAGTTGAATTTTTGAGATTTATTTGATAGAAGTCTTGTGATTTGTTGAATTTGTGATTCGTTTAGAGTAAACCTTGTACAACTAGCACAACTAGAAATAATAATATGACTAGTACAACTAGGAATAATGATACGATGAGGACAATTATTATAACTATGATAGGATAACTAATATTAATTTTAGTTGTACAAGTTTTACTAGTTGTACAAATTGTATAAGTATTAACTACTCGTACTGTACAACTAATTAATTTGTATTATGAGTACATCACAATAACTAAGAATATTGATACCACTAAGACAACTACTACAACTATGACTATTACTACTAATTATATTAGTTGTCCTACTATTATTAATATAATAATATGAGTAAATGTTCTAGTAAAACTTGTACAAATAGAACAACTAAAAATAGTTTCCTAATTGTTCTAATTGTATAAGTATTACTAGTATTACTAGTATAACTACTTGTATTGTACAATTAATTAACTTGTATGTTTATTTCATTTTAGTTTGATAAGATGATCGTAGAGACAATGCATCTTCGCAGAGTTTTTTTCACACCCAGAGACTATGAAAAAAAAGTTGAAATTTTACTTAAAATCTGATAAAAGGTTGTAGTGAATAGTGTTTGAATTCTTGAGACAGCAGAGAAGATTGATGTTGAAGCTCGAACTTCTATAAAAATGAAAATTAACAAAAGACCCAGTTTAAAATAATCAAACGATCTAAGCAGCAAAAATTTTGATTAAGAGGATTAAAAGGAGTAAGATTCCAAGACCTAAAAGGAACCGCAATTCATCACGTTTGTTTGGAATTATTAGATGTTTGGAATGGATTTGAGATTTTTGAGGGTATTTTATGTGTTGGTTTTTCTGTATAATATAAAATCTTTATGTTTGGTGAAAGAACTTTATGTTAGTATGCAAGATTAATGTTAAAATGACTTGTAGATTAAGAAATGTTTGAGATAGTTTTTGAGGTTTTAAGATTTTTTTCTATGTTGAATTTTAAGTACAACTAGTAATATTAAGTACAACTATATGTTGAATTTATAATAAGTACAACTAGCAATATTAAGTACAACTAGCAATATTAAGTACAACTGGAAATATTAGGTACAACTAGTATTTAAAACGTGTAAAAAATATGCCAAATAAAAAATGTGCACCGTCAAATAAAAAAGCGTGCACCATCATTTAATAATTTTTTATTAACAAGTTGTACCAGTTTTTTAGTTGTATTTCTTTCCAATAGAGTTGTATTTTGCTACTTTTTAAATTTAATCAGTTGTACCATACTTTAGATTAAAAATTTTAGTTGTACTTATGAAATTTAGTATATAAATTACATTATTTTCAAACCATAACATGTGTAAAAATACTTATTTACTTAATTTTCATATTAGTGTGGTTAAATTTATAAAACTAACCTTAGAAGTATAAGGTAGTTCAAGTAAACATAAGATGCATGTTCATGTAACCAATTCTATTTTTTTTTTAATTATGTAACTTATGTAATATTTTTAACATATTTACAATTGTTTTATGTCCTATTTCATATGGAAATACATTTATAAATGTTATTTTATTTCATAATATTACATTTATTATAGTTGTACGACTTGTACTAGTTGTACCAGATGTATCAGATGAAATAAAATCACTTAGTCTTTTTTTAACCAAATTTACAAAAGCTTTTGAAGTTGGAGTCTTAAATGAATTCATATAATCCTCATGCAGTATAGATTTAACCAAGTATAAATCCTAAATTTTTGAGCTACAGTCAAATTCAATATATCTTCTCATTCAACATTTACAACCTCATATGCTTGTACAATATGTGTAATCCCAACATCATCATACATAGTAGAGTTATCCATATAACAATTATCTATGCAATTTTTCTACGTATTATGTTAATCAACCGAGAATAAACTACATTCTCCAAAGTTTCTTTTATCACAAATACTATAAATATTACAGTTTTTCTGATTCCATCTCACTTAATCTCACTCTTCTGTATAATATTCTTCATAATCAAAATGTATAACTATGCCACAAATAATATCCATTGCCCTATGAAAAAGAATAATAAAAAACATTAATACGGATTAGTTGTACCATTTATACTAGTTGTACTTCTAAATAAGTTGTACTAATATCCAGTTATACTATTTGAACCAGTTGTTCGAATTGTAACAGTTGTAGAAATATTATGGTTTTTCTAATTCCATCACTCTTCATATTTTTCGTCTGAATAATATCCCACATAATCAAAATATATGACATGCCATCAATACTATTAATTATCTCATGAAAAAGAATAATAAACAACATTAACACAAATTAGTTGTACATATTTTATCAATTATATATTATACTGATTACAAAGTTGTACCGTTTGTACTAATTGTACTATCATTATTACTTTATATTGTATTATGAGTCGTGCCAGTAGTACCAATTTTAGTATTGTGCTATTAAAACTAGTTGTATTAGTAGTATGACTTGTACCAACAATCTAGTTGAACTAATTGTACTAGTTGTTCTAACGATCTAGTTGAACTAGTTGTACTAGTGGTATGAGTTGTGCCAACAATCTAGTTGAACTAGTTGTTCCAACGATCTAGTTGAACTAGTTGTACTAATGGTATGAGTTGTAGCAACAATCTAGTTGAACTAATTGTTCCAACGATTTGGAAAAAGGTAATCGCCAACTGTCACCAATTAAAAAATAAAAAGAAAAAGAAAAAAAAATAGATTTAAATTTAAATATAAAAATACATTCATTAAGGATACAATTGGTTTTTCATATTTTAGAAGTCCTTAGAGATTTTTCCTTCCTCTTGAGATCCATAATAGATTTTGATTCGTGATAAACACAATAAACATGGGTTTTTGACGTAAAAATAAAAGAAGACAATGCCACGTACTTTTGCATCACCTTTTTTTTTTCTAATTTGCCACAATTTTTTTTGGAGACACTTGCAAAAATAGACCACAAATTTGAGTCAATTGTAAAAATAACCACATTCACTCTCTCTCCAACATTTGCCATTTTCTCCCATTCCCACCCTCATATTCTTAAAGTATTAACAAAAATGCCATTACTTCAGATTTAATTTTATTTTAGGCGAAAATAATAATTACATTGATATCCTCATCTCCTTCACTTATTTACAATTGTGCCACCGCCATCAATGTTTCAACCACCATTGCCAACCAAATTTGAAGCTCTAAATGCTTCAACCACTTGAATTTTTTATACTAAATCACATCCAATCGTCTCACAACTTCATTTTCTTCCTTCTCCTCTACTATTTCATCCCTAAAACTTCATATTTTTCTTCTAGGCATTTCAAAAGCTTCAATCTTGTGATCTTTTGTTATTCTTTGGTGGTGCTTAAACACTGGCTGGATTACTTCGGTGGTGACTACAGACGACGTTATGGGTGCTCTACGAAGGGAAACAACCACGTATAAGGTAGATTTTCAGTAGATCTCATGAATTTCATATATGTTCCGTGAATTTAGACTTCCTTTGTCAGTTTACGGGGTGTAGTCTACCAGTGAAGTCTTCAATGTGGTTAGTTTTGTAATCGAAATATTTCTCGACTTTCGTGCCGTAGACGGAAAATGAAGTCTGCCGAATTTCCTTTGTCAACAAAAAAATAAGCAGTAGACTTCATTGTAACCCTCAAGCGCAGACTTTGTTTGTAGTCTACTGGGGTCTATTTTTGCAATTGA